>VRLP01004183.1:0-52586 GCA_009660295.1 Lophius piscatorius
CACACACACACACACACACACACACACACACACACACACACACACACACACACACACACACACACACACACACACACACACACACACACACACGCACACACACTAAAAATACTCATTACCCTTGCTCATATATCTGTTGCCAGCACAGAAAGACACATTCCGAAACAAACCCAACGGCCATAACATTAGGACCACCAGCCTAATATTGGGTATTTTCCCCTTTGCCACATTCATCCACATTCATTCATTGGAAGGTACCACCTGCTCATCAGAACCATTCACATAAATCATTCACATAATAAACAAATTGGAAATCAGTGTCCTGCTCAAGGACTCGTACATATGTAAGACGACAGAGGCCAGAGATCGAACTACCAACCTTTTGATAGGTGAACGTCTGATCTACGTCCTGAGCCACAGTTTCCCTGTTTCAACGTAACATCCTGGTAAGATCCAAGTTTCCCAGCAGAAGATGGTCCAAAGCATCAAACTGCCTCTTCCGGCCTGCTTTCTTCCAGGTTGCCGTCTTCCCATGGTGCATCCTGATTTTTTTTTGGCCATGTCAAAGTTGTCAAACTTGATCAGCTTTCTTGTTTTAAAGAGTCCAGAACCCAAAGAAGTTCAGTTTGGTATCACAGAACATCTCATTCTAATTTGAGAACCTAAAATCAAGGAGGTTTACTGAAAGTATCAGGTTGTTAATGGATCTTATTGGTCGGTTAATAACCTAACCAGCCCAGAAATAAAAAGATTTCCTGGAATCTGGATTCAAAAATGTTTCTCACTCAAAGCAGGCAGCTGAAAACTTTTCCCCTCACACTGACAATGGAATCCCCGGTGACAGACTCACCTGTATAGTTGTTGGTGGCGCTCTGACCCGGCGTGGCATCAGACACAGCCTCTGTCCGTGCTTCTATCTGGGTCTGGGCTTCAGTCTGCAGGTCCGGCTGCAGCTGGAACGTCGTACCAGCCCAGTCCTCTGGCGCTGACCGGCCAGCTGTGCTCCTGGAGTCCTCAGGGCTCAGCGTGGAGCCTTTAACCAGGAGCAGAACACAGGGAAGGAGGCACAGCAGCATCCAAAAGCAGCTGCCTGTACTCCAAGCAGCAGGTCCAACTTTCAGAGACATGGTGTGAGGTGATGAAGAAGAGTTCTATGAAGGAGGAGGAATTCACAGTCTCATGGTTTCCTGATATCCTTAGAGGAAAGTTGGTCTCTTCCTGTCTCTGCTTCCTCTCCCTATCCTTTAATCTTGCTCCTTGTCTCCTAGTCCCTTGGTGGAGAGAGGGGAAGCCCCTCTGTGCTGCCACTCATGATGCTGAGGAAGCTATGAGAGAGGAAGAGGAAGTCTGTTAATGCATGTATGTGTGTAGATCCAGCTGTAATCTGCTTACTCTGTTGTCTGTCCTCTCTCTCTCTCTCTCTGTCTCTCTCTCCCTCTCTCTCTCTCTATGATCTCCAGCTGGGCTGACTGAGCTCTTGCATAACACAAACCAATTCGCTGAGCTGTGCTGAGCTGTAACTCATGCAGCCTTAAGTCCACATATTCTGGTTGCTGTTCTCTCCCTCTCACCAAGTCTCCCTATGTTTTCATTTCTTCTTTGAAAACTCTGACTATTGTAACAAGGGTATATCCCCGACAAGCCCCCAAAAGCCTGTGTTGTAACATCCCCCTGACTGAACTCCACAAATTAAACGTGATCTCGGAAGAAAAACAGTGGGGTTTTTTTGTAAAAAAGCTCCTCCATGTGAGTCAAGTCAAGAACTATTAGATTTAAATAAGATATGTACAGTGAGTAAAATCATACATTTCGTAATTCTTCGCACGGCAGCAGCTTGACGTTGTGCTATGCATCGTTACCTTTCAGCAACAGTGTAAAACACAATTGGACTGGATGGGTCTTTCCTTGTTGCCCCTGTAAAAAACTGCCAAATCGATAACAAAACAGCCGATGGCATTATGACTTCACCTGTTATTGGTTATAATGTTATGGCTGGCCGGTTTATATCAACGTTTACTTTCTTCATCATTTAACACAACAGTTGGAGAAAAATGCAGCTGACGGAATGACCCCTCTCTCTGGTGCGTCTCTTCATGATCACATCATTTTCCTATTTTATCCCCACATAGACCTTAGTGCGAGGAAGTAGTGGATTGAATTTGGGAAAGGTCGGTGGTGCATTTATGACACTAGAGGGAGCTTTATTGCCAGACGTTTTCAGTCCATAAATTCTCAACTGTTGGTTCGATTTAGTCCAGATTTGGTGCATATGACGTGATAGGAGGAGATCTGTGATCTTCAAATTTACAAAAAACACTGTTTTTCAGACTTTTCATTTGAAGAGTTTAATCGGTAGGATTGCTGGTACAACACAGGGGATTGGGGGCTTTTGAGGATACCCACTGCTGTCAGGGACGACAGCGTCGGCCTAGATGATAAAAGGGTAAAAGGATCCAAGTATTATAATTGTTGCACAGCTGGAAACTCTGGAGAATTGGCGGGGGAGTTGACTGAACAAGTGGAAAAAAGCGAGTGTGTGCATGTGTGTGTGTGTGTTTGTGTGTGCGTGCTACCATGTGGGACTGTGCGTGCCACACAGGTGGATTCTCATGTGTAATACAGTACAGCTCTTGTTGGGAGCTTTAAAGTCAGAACGTTCCTGCAAAGACATGAATAATTGATGCATGTGGGGCCAAAAATAGGAGAAAGATGGAGATATATAATAAAAAAAAACAGATAGAGGTGGAGAGAGGAACAGGCAGAGTGAATGATGACATGAGCGCGGCAGGGAATCCATCACAGGGGAGACGGAGAGACAGGAAGAGACTGAGAAAGGGAGACAGGTGAAGTGGGATGGAGCGTTTTTCCCCTGAAAACTGCTTCCTGTTAAATGTTAGGCTGGTAAATGAGGACGTGGTGGACTGCTGCCTCAAACTGCATTATTTACAGTTTTAAAGCTTTGCCAAAGTGGACAGAGGGAAGGCTTCAGAGGACCGACCCGACGCCTAAATCCATAAAACTATAGCTGCTCAAAGCGACATTTGGTGGTAGATATAAACCCTTCCTCTCTGACGGACAGGCGAGGTTTCAAGTTTCAGGTTTCAGGTTATGTCTAACCATTTATAAACACAACTGGGTTGAATTCCAGAAAGCGGGCTCAACAAATCCTGAGTTTAACCCTGAGCTCTGGGTTGATCAAGCCTGAGATCTGAGTCAGTTCAATTAACTTTAATTGAATTTTAATGGACTAAACTGGATCATCAGTCGAGAAATTATCACTTGAATACCAATCCAGTTCCTCCTCTCACTAAGGTCTATGCGGGTATAAAATCTTAAAAACATCCAACATGTTTTTTGAGTTGCCGTGAATCTGCGGCGGCAGAGGAGGATGCAGCGGATGATTCCAAAATAATAATGATATAATAATATAATTATATAACCGCCTTTTTTCGAGGATATAAATACAAAACGGAACACCTAGTTATTATATTCATAAAATCTGGGTATAAAATCTGGAAATGATTTTTGAGTTATTGCTTTTACGTAAAGGAAATTCAAACAAATGATGTATGAATGAATGTGAAATCTTCTTTATTGAATGGATTTGCATTTTTCTACCCAACCTGCCATTCATTGCATTCTTTTAGTATAATATAAATAGAATCAAGTGTGATATATTTATATAACTGTAATTTCTACACCAACATTTCATAAATTTTTTTTAAGGAATGCACTGCAGTACCCCAAAGTATCACAAGGGGCGCAATAACCCTCATTTGAGAGAAATGGGGCTTAATAGGAATAATGACCATCGCCCACACTTCTTTCTCCCACACTTGTTAGAATAGGAGGTGGAAAATGAGGAGAATTCAAACAGTCACACCTCAGACTCATCATCTGGAAATCTCAAACTACTTTGTATTTCTCTCCCGTGACCCGCAAGCTCTGATTTATAAAATAAAAGAGAAAAGTGAGGGATCGGCTCGGAGAGACTGGATAAGAATTACAAAAAGTACTTTTTAAATTTTATTATGTATCATATCACTAAGAAATATCTAGAATGAGCTTTGTTTTATTCTTAAAGACGTGTTTGTCATATAAAATGTGTAATGTGGTGATGATGATGATGATGATGATGATGGCTTTTTAAACCAGCATATCTATACCCACACATTTTCAGTTTTCAGTTTAGTGTTCTTCACCTGGGTCAGAACATCTCCAGAACTGAAGGTCATTCTACTGTTTTCATTTTTTTAATTAATCAAATCACAGTTTTGATTCTGACGGTTTGTGCTTGTCAAAGCCCAGTACGAGTTTAAACAACATAATCCGCTCTAAAAACTCAGCCTGGAAAGGCAGAAGTGAACGTATGACGGCAGTAAATCAACACTGAATGCAGTTTAGTAGAAGAGAAAACATAAATATTACCTTCAAAAGTCTTCAAAAGTGAAATTAACAAGAAAATAGAAACTGTGTAGTTTCACTTAAAAGTTTGCGGACCAAGCCAAAATTCTGCGTGATGGCTCTTCAGAAATAACTTCACCGTTAACGATCTTTCTTTAGATTCGCCTAAGTACATTTTATTATGGCTTAGTCAAGTCTGATCGTTTCGATGCCTTATCCTTATAGATGGAAACAACGTATGTTTCTTATTTCTCCTAAATGCTGATGAGGATGACATCATCAGCCTAATGGCAGCGGCTCAGGCTTTGACTGGTCGGAGCTGTTTTGGCCGCCATATGGTGATCTGAGCAATCTTAGACAGGTGAAAATAATAGCTGATTTCTGCAAATGTCCATTGGACCAAAAAAAAACATTGTACCAATTGAGACCAACTCGTTTTCGGGCCCCAGACGATGAAACCACTAGAGGGTTTAGGAAGAATCCCAAAGATGGACCCATTAAATTTTGGGGTAGATGCAGGTAAAGGTGTGGTATCATTATTCTCTAACACCATATTTGAAGGGAGCATTTTGTTTTGCACATGTGTAAACTGGCGGAACATTTCTGGTTCCGTCTGTTGAAATGACCCATTTCCACAAGTTGTCTGAGTAGAAACTTGAATGTGATCAGAGGGAATTTACTCGTCTTTACTATGAGACATGCGTTATGATAAATAATATATAGCGCTCTTATTATACTACTCAGAGCATTTCCTCATATCAATAAGTCATAAACATGTTAATTATGTAGCACTCTATACGCATAACAAGTGAGGTCGTCACTATCAGCCTGTGTTCATGTGAAACCGGGCCGTAAACCTGCTGAGCTGCTGCAGATGTTTGAGACAGGGAAAGTCCAACGAGGAGGAAGGAGGAAGGAAGAGCGACAGATGTCCATCACAGCGTTTACTCTGACGTGTGTTCATGATGTTACGGATGCGAAGGATGGAAGTCACATATTTGAGGCAGATACCGGTCTTTGGGAATATGAATCGTCAAAATGACCAAATCTATTCCAAGCAAAACATCAGAAATGAAGAAAGAGGCCTGTAATATGAATGTAGACCTTTATGCTAAAACTTTAACAAAACTGACGTCACATGGTCTATTGGGTGACTTTTTCCTTTTCCTGCACATCTAAAGGCTCATTTACATTTCATCTATATAACCAAATGAATATGTTGTCTCCTCTACGTTGACATCACCTCTACGGCAGTGAGGAGGAGTCAAACATCTATGACAGAAACAAACATTGTGACCTAGAGGAGGCTGTGATGAAGTGTTGGCGATGATGTACCCAGCGGTGGTCTGTGAGGTCATTTAAATACGTCTCGACATCTGGACAGAGAGGTTAACTTTTTGAAATTCATTTTTCTTCTTCATCTTGCGCGTAAGGCCACACTGCCCCCAGTGGTTTGCGGTGGTAGTGCTGGTCTTATATCCATAAGCTGGGCAAAAAATATGTAATGAAAGCATAAAACATTTAAATTAAACTTAAATTGCTAAATGCCTTGTCCTTCAGAAAACAACAATTATATAACTTTGGAAACTACCGTCCAGAAAGCGATCAAATGATTTTTTCTCAACGTCATTGCGTAAAAAAACAAAACAGACTCCTTCTTTTACCATAAATAATAAACGTCCACGTACAACACTGTACATGCACATGATTTCTTATGAATATTAAACATGAGATGACTCTCTCTGTCCATCATGAGACATCTAAGAGCACATTAAACACTGTTATATAATACAAAAACACACTCACACACACACTTTCACTCAATCTTGACTCCACCCTCCACTGTGAGCGTTATCACCCATGCACATATGGTGCATCTGCACCCGTGTACGTATGCACGTGTCTGCGTCCTCGCCATAGGATGTATGTGTACATATGTGTATATATGTGTACATATGTGTACATATGTGTACATGTGTGCATGTATGTGGGTGTGTTTGTTTATTGTGTTTGTGACGCTCAGCAGCACATAAAGCCAATAATGAGTTCTAAGTATGGACGTCACTCAGGACGCAGTGGCTTTCCTCCACCCGCAAACAAACACCGACCTTCTCAGTGGGGTTCATTAATCTGTGGCAGCAGCTCAGACGAAGATCTGGAGGGAGTCCCGAGGAATCAGTGGACGACGACCCCCCGCAGCTCTGGTTCTGTTAACGCGACACCCTGATTAGGTTTTAGGATTTCAGCATTCAGTTCCAACTTAAAATAATCGTATGTTAAATATTATCTGAGTTTAATTTGTATTCTTGATTTCACTCCTTTTTATTGTCATGACTGTTGAATTATTTCTTGGCATATTCTGTTTTGGTACTCTTCTGCTTTTATTTTGAAGGTTTTATTTTCATCCTCCTACTCCACGTATCCTCTTTTACTTTGAAAATGTTGCTCCTTGTTGTTTTGAATAGATTTAAACCTCCTGCCCTGGTTTCTTTAATTTATTTAACCCTGTATTCCCTTTCTTTAGTTTTTGTGTTATTTCTCATCCTACCTGTCTATTATTTTTGTGTTTTTAACTTCTGCTCCTTCTCCCTCTCTGTGTCAGTCGTCTCCTGTGTCGTTTCTATTCTCCTCTTGTGTGATTGTTCATGTTCACCTGTGTCTCCCCTCCTGCTGTGCCCAATTGTCTGGTTACCTCAGTGTAAATAGTCAGTGTTCACCTTTCCTTCAGTTCGTCGTTGCTGCGTCGTCGCCACGCGGCCCCATCTGCTCCTCGAGTTTCCCTAAGTAACTTTTTCTCCTGTTAAAAAAAATTGAAGACAAAATTGTTACACAGAGTTTCTGTTATTGATCAACGCATCAGATTTTTCCTTCTATCAAGATTTGATTATCAATTATGACTCTATAACAATTACAACTTTATTCTTGTGAAATTATGGCTTCTTTTTTTTCTCGTGAGATTCTAACTTTTTCTCGTAAAATTACGACTTTATTCTCATAGCATTACGAATGTATTCTTGTAAAATAACAAATTTTTTCTTGATATATTACTACTTTTTTTTCTTATAATACAACTTATTTTCTCGCACAATTATGACTTTATTCTTGTGATACTACAACTTTTATTTGGTAATCTCAATTTTTTAATTTTTTTTCTTTCAACGTGGCCTTAATTCTCCATCGTATCAATCTAGGTTCATGTTTGAATTGTTGGGAGATAAGATTGAGATAACATGTGCTGTGATCTGGCACCGTATAAATACAATATATGAAACTGACATGACGTTAGTTGGATCAGTCGCAGCAGGGGGGAAGTGTTGTTCAGGGAAGTTCAACGTCATACTCGTGTGCTGATTAGCTCACCGCAACCTCCCTTCAGCGATGACCAACATCTGACCCCACAGAGGCGACGCAGGGGTCAAACAAGAGGAAGGGGACTTTAAAGGGCAGGGATCAGGGCTGGAAGGGTACTGGTTCAAATCCCTGGAGCAGCAGGTAACTAATCTCCCACAAGAAAAATACTGCTGGAGGGTCACTGAAGTGTCATTTAGGAGTTGAGTGAATGGAATGAAGAACCTTAGTGGTAGTTGTTAGCAGAAATAATAGATACATCTCCCACGGCGAGTGGATCCTTCTTCCATCATCTAATTTGATATGAAAGATCTAGTATGATGAAGACATTGTGAGGAAAACCATCACAGCAGGAAAGGGAAATATGAAACCAAAACAAACTGCTTCAACTCAACTTTAATTATTAACACATTTTAAAAACACAAAAGTGCGGTACAGTTTATAAATAATGTTAATAATCGCCACACAATAAACTCTACTGTTCTTCCTTGGATCCCACACGTCCAGATTATCAAGTAGGCCTAATGCCTGTAAAGCTGTCCTACAAGTATTTAAGTGAAGATCTGAGGTTTGGGTGACTCCCTGCAGCTTTGACGTTAATTTGGGAGGCGGGCAGCAGATTAGAAACAGACAGATTGAAGGTTGGCAGTGAATTTGTGTCTCCCGCTGCTCGTCTGATCTTCTGTTTGATCCATGACTTCCCTCTCTGACTTATAACTACTGAAGTAAGAGAGGGATCAGTCCATGAGAGCAGAGGCGGTTTAAGCTTGTGTGGCGCCCTGGGCGAATCTCCCTTTCTAAGGCCCCACCCCCACCAAACTTATATTTAGTGGGGGTTTTTTTATCGCTCACATATCTGACTACGTTACAGCTTTAACTTAAAAAAGATAAGGGCTCAGATAAGGATCCATTTGTAATTGTGTAATTGTGTTTGTAATTGTTAATATTAGCAGACTGAAGAAATTAAAATTAAAAGGCATTCAATAAAAAATAATAATAATAATACATTTAATTTATAATGCACTTTACATTTGGATCAAATCTCAAAGTGCTAAAATTCATATGCAGTGTAGCTTATTACTCAGTTTTAATTAATTACAAATACATTTTCAATATATATTACAAATTCCGCAGGCCGGACACAAATATTAACGCTACGTTGCGCTCCCCTCTACTTATATATTTACATATTTTTTACCTTGGATATATGTACAGACCTCCATTTAAAAGTTACATTATATCCCACTGTAAAATAATAAATAGAGAACCTACACAGCAAGAAACACAGACAAATGGATTGTGAAAAAAAAAATTTTACGAAAAAAAAAGTGAGAGAGAAGCAATAAACCAGGATTAGTAAAAATATTAACTTTAGAAATAAATTAAAATAATAATTTTAAAAAATCAATTAAGACAGGAGAAGATTTAAGTGAAAATAAATAACATTAAAGATTGAAATCCCCATAAGGATAAAAATTTGTTCATCAATAAAGTCTAATAAATCAGAATATATCTGCTGCAGCGCTCCTTCAGCATCAAGAGATGTCTTTGCGCCACCGTGTGGTTATTAGCCCTTATTACACCGTCCACCTCTTGGGGAGCTGTGCTTACTGTATTAACAGTTAGAAAGTCAATTCTATAAAATATTATTTTTCTTCACAATTAATTAGTTATTAGTAATTTCAATGATACAAAAAAAATTCTGTGTCTGTTCTGGTCCACTCAAACCACATAAAAATCCGCTAAAAGTTCTTCTACGTCCTACGACCATGTGACCTTCATCCGGTGATGTCACTTCCTCTAGCGGGAAAATCTGAAAGTCAGTGAGTAATTTGTAACTTCGTCTCCCATTATTTGTCACAAAATGTTGTGGATGTACCAGCAGTAGATACATTTATTGTCAACTCCTGTTATCATGACATTGCAGTGAATTTTTTCTTAAATGTTTAAAAACGATAATATGACAGAATCATTGAGGTTCTGCTTTCAGACACGTCATGTGACATCCGGTCTCCTTACGTCACAAAATGTTGGAAAACGTCAACTCTGCTAATGGTTTAAAAAGTTTATTAATAACATTATTGACAATGAGTAACAGATGTCAAATGTTCAAAATACATTAAATTATTTTTCGTTATTCTCCAGTAATTATTTATTCTGTCATTTTAATGTAAAGAAATGTTTTGTCCATAGCGGTAGCAGTCCCGGGTGAGGAAATTGAATAGTGTATTAAAGTTATAGAGTTAAAAAGCTGTAAAATATTAAGCTTGAAATATGTTAGTTTAAATTCAATTTGAGAGTAAATGTGTTGTGCTGAATGTTGTTGAATAGAAAAATTAAAATGGCTTCAAAAGGTTTTTGGGTCAAGCGGTAAATGTTGTTTTAGCTCTTCTAACAACAGTTGATCAACTCTGTTATTCCCGTTAACTCCGCTGCCATCATCAGCGTTTCATAAATTTTTGAATCTTCTTTGGGAGAAAATGTACATCTTTTGAGCAACTTTCTGGTAAAAAGTGTTCATATTTTTACTACAAAATAAAAAGTCTCAATAGCCATCTCATGAAAGAAAGAGTTTCAAATGGTATTACATTTTTAACTAATACTATTTTGACCAAACTTTTCTCTAAAAGAGTTTTTTATCACATTTTCCACCCCATAATATATATTTTAAACCTTGCAGGAGTAAAAACTAAAGAACATCCTATTTTTTTTTTTCATCTACCCTCGAAATGAACACTTGATTCTGAAATGAGCTGCATACATGGTGTGTAGATATTATGTGTGTGTGTGTGTGTGTGTGTGTCTGATACCTCCTTGTCACTGCAAATGCAGGACTATGACGCGGATCCTCAATTTTTAAGAACAATCGCAACCTTGTGCGTGATTTTTAAAACAAACAACGAAATTAGTATTATTTGCTAATCTGCAATGTAAGGAAGTAGCTAGAAAATATTGCTGTATTTTTATTTTTCATCTAATTTTATTCCTAAAATGTATCCCATATACATACATAAGACAAAAATGACTTTGATGACTTGAATGACTTCAATCCTTTAAATTACGAGTCTTACTAGATTTCCTCCATCAGGCTGCTGAATCCTCTAGAGGGCAGCGCGTGGCTGCGGCCTGATTTCACTGGATCTTCAGAATTCCTGGTGATGATTATTTATTTTTATTAACTTTTAATGTCCCCAACAAATAATAAAAAAATTAAAAAAACACAAAAAAAATTTTTCTTTGCATATTTTATTTCTTAAAAGTATTTATTTAATATCTTAGACAGTGTAATTGTTTGAACAGGCATATTTTTAAACAAAAAACAAAAATAGACTTATGTAATTAATCATGGAAATAGTCAGTAACAGTAATTTTGGAGAAACAAGAAAAAATTGACGTAGTTCCCTTTATTTTAGAGAGCATTTTTAACTGCAACGTTGCAGGCAGATCAGGATGAAAGTTTTATCAGTGAAAGATGCAGGTGATTACGTCTAGAAGAAGAATCTGAGCGTCACAGCAGGAAATGCTGGCTCTTCTAGAACATCTGTTTTACAAATGGCAAAGTTACGAATGGAACATTGTGTCCTGAAGTTGATGTTGGAAGTCGGAAAATGAACGAGCATAAGGATTTTAGAGACTCTAACAACGACAAGATTGTGATGGCTAGACGTCTGGGTCAGAACATCTCCAGTACTGCACGTCTTGTTGGGAACCCCTGGTCTGCAGTCGCTTTAACCTACCAAAGGGGTCTGAGGAAGGTCAACAGGGCAAAGATTGCTCAGCTAACAGAAAGTACCCAATGCTATAACCACAGTTCTCTGAGTGTAGGGAATATCTCTCCATTAAAGGGAAAGGGTCCTGTTCTCGCTGGATGGGAGGGTGGTCTATAGATATGATAGAAATAGACCCCATAGCATTCTCCTGCTTTATTTGATCGTTAATATTTATTTCTCAATTTGACTTTGTGTATTGAACGGTAATGGAATTCTATTTAATTTGTAAAGTGCGTTATAAATTAAATGTATTATTATTTATTATTATTAATTATTTAGTGCTGTTTTCCGTTCATGCTGTGCCAAAAAGAATAGATTAAGTAAGTTTATCACAGGTGAGAGAGTAACTAACTGTATGAAGTTAGAATAACTAAAGTCAATGTCGTAAGGATGAGGTAATCTCCTGGAGAAGTATTGCATTTGATTATTCCAACAGAAAACTGCATGCTGTAGATCAACCTGCTCTAACTGAACCCACCCCTGATTGGTCAGCACACTGCCTGAGGGGGTGGGGGCAAAGCCGTGATGAATTAGCATACCTATCCAGACCCATAAATCTGGTTGCAACCTCACCTGACAGTTCGCACAGCATTTTACGCGGGGAGGAATTGGAGAGGAGAGGCGGCCTTTTTGCACAGCGCTTCGCATCAGTACCAGTTTAGGTGGAGGAATATCCAGAAACTTAAGGCACTCACCTCACAAAGACCCAGCACAGAGTTTGCCACCATCCATTGGATCCGACACCAGCCACCGTCTGTGCGTAAATGTCTGTGCGTAAAAGCGTTTGTGCGTAGAAGCGCACAGCTAACACAGAATCGGCGCACTGACCGTTTTTTCCTCCTCTCCGCGGAGGGTAGGGGGTTGAGAGCCACACGCCGGCCGGTTTCTGATCCTCACACCCGGTTCTGCTGAGTTGTGGCGGGTCCGACCCAGATCCCCGGGTCCCCCATGAGGCTAGAGGCCACAGCAAGAATGGATCTGTTCCGGAAGCTTTGGAGGGCGAGGAAGCTGATCGTCGTGGTGTTCATCCCGCTGGCCCTGCTTCCTTTACCGCTCATCCACCCAACCAGCGTGAGTACCAACGAAATAAAACACACATCGATTGTAAACATCAGATATAAAAGTTAAAAAAAGAGCCCAGTTGATCGAGAAAATCAGTTTACCTCACCATAAAGTTAAACTTTTCAGACCACATTACCAAGTGTCTGCTGGAATTATTGGGGGATTAAGACTAAAACAGGACAAACCAAACCCGAACCCGTAGGCTCCATTTTTCCACTAAAACTGATCATTAATTTAAAGTTTTCAAAAGTCAACTTATTACATTCTAAAGTGTCCAGGATGTAAATGGTCGTTATTTTTCCTTTTTCTATAACAAGCACTCTTAGGATGATTAGTTCACCAATGTGTAAAGGAAATCTTAAATATACACCTGTGACAAAGTTCTTTTTTATCAAGAAATATCTAGTACAGTATTCATTATCAAAGATAGGTTTAAAATGTTAGATACATCTGTAAGCAAAAAGTTTATGCTTTTCAAAATAAGAGCACATCAGAAATGTAAGATGGAATTAAAGGGTTGTTAAGAATAAAACAAAAGTGAGGTGAGTAAGACTTTATATTCCAGTATTTTATTAGTAATATGTTAGTTACTGATTACATCAACAAACCATATAAATACCTTGAGTACATCAGATACACACATCCAGCTCTTCGGCTGTAGCTCCTTCTGGTTGCTGCTAACGGCTTTCTGATGGGATTCTGGTGAGTGTGAGAGTCTGAGGGAGAATCAATCAAAGGAACAATGTCTGCTTTTGATGAATGTGTGACCGACTGTCCCGTTCATCAGCGTGGCGAGGAGATGTCGCCGTGCGTTGGTTGGAGAGCAGTGAGGGGGCCGCTGTGAGAAGTTGACACTCAGTGAGGCTCTTTCTCACTTCACTAGTTTACTGTTGAGAGCCACCGGAGGAGGAATCTGTCTCACTGTGTTTGTTTCTATGAAATTCCTCAGACGAGTTGGAGGTTGGAGGCGAGAGGATTACCTCAGCCTGCTGAAATCCAATCTTTAATCACTTTACAATAAACTTATAATCTTTGTTTCCAAGACGCATAGTTACTGCCTCACAGATTAAATATCGAGATAAAGACAATGGCTTTTCTTGTTGCTTTCAAACCACATGCTTTCAACTCTAGCGTCGATGAAACGTCCTGCAGAAGTTTAGTAACTCTCTATGTAGCGGGTTGGTGCAGTACTTTAAGATAAAGGCAGGACAACATGAATTCAAGCGTTCACATGTGATTCTGTGGGGAGGGGGCATGTTCTCTCCGTGTTTGGGTGGGTTCTCTTTGGGCTCTGCAGTTTCCTCTCACAGCAACAACTCATGCAGTGTAGGTGAAAAGGTGACTCTATATATTACACGTACAGGTAGTTGTGAATGGTTGCTTGATGAACTGGTGAATTGTCCAGAATGTGACGCGACATCTCGTCAGCCGATACCTTCAAAATGCTGCAACTCCCACCTAAACGATCCACACGGGTTAATAGAACTACACACAGCAAGACCCCAAGAGTCGATGAACGCACATGGTGTTAAAATCAACTCAGGGTCAGTGTTTATATAATCCTGACCTGTTCAGGGTTAAAGTTGAACTTTTTTAACGCTGTTTATATTTTAACTCCCTTATAGTCTAATGTTCACAGCGTAAAATCGTGCATCCTCTCGCGCTTAGTTTGTTTATTCATGACATTTACGGTGTTATTTTAGTCTTAGACCTCCTATTTTAACATATTAGATTAAGATATTCATTTTTAGTGTAATACAATGCAACAGAACGCTTTTGGGTTTTTCTCAAAACCAAACTGTTAATCCCATTTGTATATGTATAAGTATATATATATATTTTTATTTTATTTTTTTTTAAAAACTTCCCTTTGCATGTTTTGTTTTGATGGTGTGAAAGAAAAAAAAAACTTTCCCCGCCTTCGTTTTTTGTGTGGGTGGAGGTTAATCGCACCACACTGAAACCCTGTTCTGTCTCACACTTTGTCAAAGACACACTTTTTGGAGCGAAAATCAACTCAGAGATATTTACCAGTGACATTTCAACATTGCAGCAACATATTTTCTTCTGCATGTAAGAGGAAAAAAAAAATTGGCCATGAAGATGGCGAGGCGGCGTGTGCGTAGCCGCCAGCCGCCGTGCTGTTCTGTCAGGACTGGCGGATGTTTGGCACGAGTCGGAGCAGCGGCGTGACGCCACCAAAAAACAAAAGAACAAAAAACTTCACCCCGAAGAAAAAAAGAAATGATCAAAGCAATTAAGTTACATAATAAAATACGGCCATGATGGATTAGGCCCCCCCACGTGGCCCCCATCAACACCATGGACCCCAGACCGGGTCAGGAATGTGGCAGGGCTCGTGTTCGGCGGGGTACTGAGTCCAGCTGCACCGGGACAGAACATCGGCTGGATGCAATCAGGCCAGGTCAGAGAGACGGACCGCAAGTCAGAGCTGATGGCGGATCAGTTCAAAGGTCATCGTGAACACGGATTAGCCATAACATTAAAACTGCCTGACTAATATTAGTTTGAACTGTGAGTTCTTACACCTTTCCATCAGAACCAGACTGACCTTTCTCACCAGTTTTCTAGTCCCTCATATATGTCAATAAATCTTTGTGCGCCCATGACCCTTTTACCGGTTCACCTGTTGTCACTGCAAGACCTGCATTACAGAGATCCTCTGACCCAAACATCTAGTCATCACAGTTTGGCTGGAGTCCTAGACTTTCAGATTCTTTTAGCTGTCCTTATTTCCTGCTTCCAACATCAACTTCAGGACCAAAAGTTCATCTACCACCTAATACATCCCATCCACTGACAGGTAACCCCGGCAACCAGATAAACAACGTTATTCACCTGAGCTGTCAGTAGTTCTAATGTTATGGCTGATCCGTGTAGGCTATGTTGGTGTTGATGGTGATTGTGATGTGACCTTTGTGGTCCCAGTTAAGGTTTAGGGGTAAATTGAGGTTAAGTTGAGGTTAGTGTTACAGTTTGAATAATCAGCGAATGGAAGTCAACGTCCTGTCAGGGACGTCTTTGCGATCTCAGCAAACTGTGCGATCAATTTCAGTTGCGACCTAATCTGCCTGTCATGATTGAACCAATCATCTGCCGCGCCGTCAGCAGATAACGGCGAGCCGATGAGACGAGCAGTGAGCTACTGCTCTTGGCTAAAGCTGCTGTCATGGAGGGTCATGTGATCAAAGCCCATCGCTGCAGCGCGTGCTCCATGAAACCTCTTCAGGTTGACCCCGATGGAAAAATGCCCGGCCACCGGACACTCACCTGTAAGTCCCCCTATTCCTCCCACCTGGGTAGACCCAGAACTCACTGGAGAGATTATATATCTCATCTGGCCTAGAAACGCATTGGGATCCCCCAGGATGAGCTGGAGAATGATGCTGGGGAGAACGACGTTTGGAATAGCCTGTTTAACATAAACTTCCATTTAAAAAATACGTTTTCAGTGAGATGAGGAGGCGTGTCTCATCATTCTGGCTTTTATCTGTCTTTAATAAGCCTTTCTGGAAAAATGTGCAGGTATTAAAAAAAAAAAAAAACGGGCTCAAACTTGGTCACATGACTACGCTGGAACTCCAATCCTAGTCATGATAGATTTGCTCAAGTAAATGATTTGAACTCTTCGTCCCCCATCGAAAGACCCTCCTGTAGATGCTCAAAAAAAAAATCCATGTCGGCAGGCAGGATTTAAAAAAACGCAGTCATCAGAATCTTCCACCAGGTGGGAGCAGCAGGTATCGACGAGTGACACGTGTCAGGATGAACTCCAGTTATCTCACAGGTTAAATCAGTGGTTTCTGCCTCTGCTGACTCGGCACTTGAGATTTAACTGGCAAAAACAAACAGAAGCCCAAACGTGTGACGGCCATGGCCTGATAAACACAAAGCAATAATCAATGCTGAGTGATTGCTGAGTCAGACCTGAGTGTTTACTGTTTTTACCTGAATGTTTGTCTCTTTATCTATCTGACTGTTGGTGGTTCCCTCATGCAACCATTCCTCTGCCGTCCTCGTCTGCGCGAAGGACAGACTCCTAACCCCATGATCAGGCTCCCTGATGACCTCATGCTCACTGAATGATGAGATGAATGAGATCTGAGAAGATGGAGAAGATGTATAATAGCAGAACATAATCAATAAAGAGCAAATACCGACAAATAAATACAACAGCAAGTAAGAAAGAAAGATAAAATACAAATGAGTGAAAATGATTCTATTACTATTACTTATAATAATTACTTTGTATCAAACCTTTCATTCATATAAAGCACTTCAACATTAGGAAATTAACAATATCAGCAAATATGAATAAACATAAGAAATCAAATGATTGGAAATGGGTAAAAAAGAATATTCGGCACCACTTTACAACAAGACTTCCTTTACAAAAGATTTATAATTAGATTATATACACTTTATAAATCCTTATTTGATGTTTAGAAACAGCTTATAACATTGCTCTCAATTTATCAATGCGGGTCACTATTTGGCAATATCAAGTTAGCAGGTCAGATAAGTGGGCTCACTATTTGGCAAGCATCAGCTCTCTAATATCCTTCATATCTTGGAGTTACAGCCACTTATTAATGATTTTTAAAGTGTTTATTTAATTAGTTATCTACATACAAGACATGTATAAATCCTAAATAAGGGGGGTCTTATTGTAAAGTGGTACCAAATATTCTACTACTACCACTACTAGTAATACTTTTAATTTATAACGCACTTTACAATTGGATCAAATTAATACTCATAATATTAATAATAAGGATAAATACAAAAGGAAGAAGAAATAGATTTAGATAGATAGATTTATTGACCATTTTTACTGCCGCCTGCTTCATCTTTCGATCCTGAAGAGATAAAGCAGCAGTTACAAAGTGATAGGCTTTACATTCAAATTAAAACTTCATTGTATGCTTATTGAAAATATAAACTTTACTATGTTAAATACTTTAAAGATTCAGCCTAATAAGTGCATTTCGGTGGGGTGTGGTATCTATTTTTTTTTTTAAACTCATCTTATCAAAATATAAACATTTTTAAAAGGCTTCTTTTTGAACGAGAAAATGCAGAGTGGGAATAAAGAGCTAATCCTTGAAAGATTTTAAAGTAAGTTATACTGCAAACATCAGCGAAACAATCTTCACATTTAACTCCTTGAAAACCAGTGCAGTGAAGTTTTTATAAAAAAGCGAAAACAGCCACTCATCAGTCAAACAAAACACATTTATGGGCACTTTGGAAAAATGAAATGACTTTGGATTCCCTCTTATCAATCGAATAAACAGAATATTGGCAACGCTTGCTTTTCATTAGATTAAATGTTTTAATTACCTGAGAAATATTCAGTCAACAGTCATTACTAACAGGAAACAGGTTCTGCTTCCTGTTGGTCGGGTTGATGCTCGTGTCTTTTATCAGAACAATTCTGCTACTATTATCAAATTAGAAGGGTCATCAAGAGCCAGAAATACTCCCTCCTGTGGCTGAAATGTGTACTGCAGATATAAATCTGGAAAAATAATAAAATAGAAACAGACCTATTTTATTTGGTGACCCAAATAAACCTGTGGGTCGCGACCCAGTGTTTGGGAACCATTGATGCAGGTGATTAAAAGGATCAAACACGTGTACAGCTGCTGATATTTTTGGACCTTTTTACAATATTTTTCTACAATAAGACTAAATGTTTGCAGTTTGATGTTGATATTCTTCACCACACAATGACGTATAAAGTCAATGCAAAGATATGAGTACACAAATTCATGCCGGGTTATAAGACGGGGCTTGGAGGTGTTGTGGTGGTGGGTTTTATTCAAAGACCCCATCCCTACCCCAACAGTTGAAAGGGATCCATTACTTGTACATCCCCGACTTTTTCAGAGATATAATTACATATGATGTTAAAATAAATGTTGCATTTTCTGCGATGCAACTTAAATCCCGTAGCTCAGCAGAAACCTTTGAACACTTTGCACAGTCACTTAAAGGAACTTGGGGTCCCGGTATCATTCTGCATCTCAACAGAACAGGTGTTTTCTTTTATCGAATGGCCCAAAGAGATTCAGCCGTGACCTTTAGAGGAAAAAAGTCTGTGTTTTCCTGATCTAGATAAAGTGTGCATGTTTGCTCTTGTGTTCGTATCACTACTTTCCAGCAGGTCCATCAACTCTTCGTCTCGCACTGATGAACTTTAGGTAGGATTTAAACAGACGGCTCACATGCAGAAAGCCTGAAACAGATTATGTAATGTCACCGGAGGCTGATTTATCACATCAGAGTGATTTCTTTCTCTTTCTAGAATGACTGTGAGGTCCGAACGGACCTCCTTGATCCTGGAGCCCTGCAGTTAAATTCCCCCCCCCTCCAGAGTTATTATTTTCAGATTAAGTGAGCTGTTACCGGCAGGATGTGATACGGAGTGTTCCTCTTACATAAAAGAGGTGCTTAAGATCACGCAGCATGTGAGGGTAGCAGGAACCAGCATGTGGGGAGCCGCTTTGAAAAATGAAACGATCCATCGTGATTAAAAACATGTGCAGTGTTGTTGTTTTTTATTATTTTAATGACTGTTTGATGATTTGTTTAACACTTACACTTATTGTGTAGATGTACAATAGAAAACACTTTTTTTTTGATGTGTTGAAGTCTGGGACGTATGAATCTATGTATGACCTGGTCACTGATGGAGTGTCCTCCCCCCCCAACAGGAGGCCTGCTGTGCGTATGTGCTGATGGTGACAGCGGTCTACTGGGTGTCTGAGGCGGTTCCCCTGGGTGCTGCTGCTCTGGTACCAGCCTTCCTCTATCCACTCTTTGGAGTTCTTAAGTCCAGTGAGGTGAGTCTCCACGCGTCGCTCCATGTTGGTCTCGTCAGAGTTTTAGGCTGAAATGATCGCAGCCACAGAGCTGGTGACATCATGAAAGGTGTATATTATAAATGTTGTATGTTATAGTACTAACTGTACCAACTGTAACGCGACTGTTGCTTATTTATCGGACCATTTTCGTTCATATTTCGGACCCATGAGCAGAACGCTGAAAGATATAGCTCAATGAATTGAGTGAAAAAAGGTTAAAAAAAACGTCATTTTGGTCAATTCAAAGTGTCAAATATTGAAAAGTATTGATGTTGTATTGTTATACAGTGATTTAAATGGCGGGCTGAACACTATTGTGGACTTCAGGAAGGCTAGCTTTGCGTTAGCGCACAGCTAATGGGTAGCCTATTAGCAGCTAAACCGTGTAAATGTATAATTCTAGAATAACCTGTGGATCAGAGGTTCAGCTCGTTTCCCATCAGCCACTGCATTCCAGTGTAGAGACAAACCTCTGGAGGAACATGTTCCCCTGTTTGAAAAACGAGGATCTCTGTGCTGAAAAAGAAAAAACGACCTCCACAGGCCTTGGGACGATCCCTCTGGTGGTTTGGATGCTGAGAGGTGACAGCGTTGTGTATCTAGTGAAATACCAGGGCTGGATCTTTTTTGATGAACTTCTCCAGATACTCCTGTCTATTGTTTCCTTCTGCCCTTTCAGAAATCCTGTGAATACGCGTCTTGTCTCTGCAGGACTGTGTCTCCAGGTCAGCCGGTCTTGCATGGATTTTCTTTTAAAGGTGTATATAAATGCGAAAGCATGCAGTCGGATTTGACGCTTAACGTCTTCGTGTCGGGCTTCTCTATGCTCCATCTCCTCAACTCCCCCCCTTATATCCGTTTATGTTGATGACGATGACATTGAAGTCCCCAAAACTGGACCCTGTCCCAACCCAAACGGCGCCCTGAGATCCTGTCCATCAATATCATGAGCAGAATTAGAGACCAGGGGGTCCAACACTCACTGGAAACATGTCGGACCTTCTGCCAAGGATCTGATCAGGACGCCCCCCTTTGGAGATTGTCCACGCCCCCCAGAACTCGCTGGGGGGACCAGCTATCTCATCTGGCCAGGGAATATTTAATTGGACTTAATCATCGTCGTTTTAAATTTATTTTAATGTAAATTTGTGAAGAGGAAGAAAAAAATACTGCGACAATAATAATATCCCTGTAGAAAAATGAGGAATTCATTAAATGTATTATTATTATTATTATTATTATATGTTGATTAAACTTTGTGATTATGTCATTACTGGCTAGACTGAAATAACAGTTTGTTGAATCATTTCCAGATTATATCCATAATTTAACAGTTTATAGACAATAAAAAGCATAAAACGGCGTAAATATGTAGTTATTTCTGTGAACTTTGTATTACTTTTTTTAATATATACATATATATATATATATATATATATATATTTTTTTTTTTTTTTTACAGTTTAGGGCTTAGCTTTTAATCATGTGATCAGTCTGCTGTATATGCTGATGTACAGTAAATCCAGATTAGGAAAGAAATGGGTGAAAGGTCGTTCTGTGGCACACAGTGAGAGTTTTGGAGGATGTCCCTTTAGTGATGAGTTTTTACGATGAGGCTGACATCAAAGGTTTTATCAGCCATGACTGAACGGAGCGTTTAGGAAGATCCGTTAACCTGGAACTCATCATCGTTACCACTCTGATGTGAGTAACTTCATATATGAGTATCAGTTTTAACGTACTTCCCCCCATTCCCTCAAACACACCGTCGCCTCCACAGCTCTCTAGCTTCCTGTTGGTCAAACGTGATTGGTTAACGGATGATGGCGTCACCACTTCTCTGCTATACTCGAAAACCCGTCTGCAAACACACACAAACACACACACAAACACACACACACACATGATTCCTCACCTTTCTTATCAGTATTACATAAAAGTGGGCTTTATGCCTCATGTGACCCAATCGCATTTCAAACATTGACAAAAGCTGCTGTTGAGCCACTTGTGAAGGTGTTTGCTAAATATGCCAGCAGACCAAAATTCCCCCCTGCCCCCGAACACCTCCATGCTCCACTCGACCCCCCCATGGGTTCTGGCAGAGCGCCTGCGTGGCACAATACTTTGTTTGGTACCGTGACTTTTTCATCCTCACTCACCCAAAACTGTTTTACATCAATATTTGTGCGACATCAAGTTATCCTTTACAAAATGCTTTAAATGATTTTTTTATACATCTAAAGGATTGACAACTTCAAAGAAATCACGACTTGGCATGATATGCAACACACTGATCAGCCATAACATTATAACCACTGACAGGGGACTCGAAACATTGATGATCTCGTTACCATGGTGACCCGTCAGCGGGTGGGATTTATTAGGGAAGTGAACAATTTCTCCTGAAGTTGATGTTGGAAGCAGGAAAAAAATGGACACGGGTAAGGATCTGAGTAACAAGGACCAGATTGTGATGGATTGACGACCGGGTCAGAACATCTCCAGAACTGCAGGTCTTGTTGCGTGTTCCTGGTCTTTAGAACCGCCCCCAACTCCTGTGGCTACATGTAGCACGTGTAGCAAAATAAAGGAATAAATAAAACCAATAAATCTGGAATAAATCGTTTTTGCAAACTAAATACGTTTTAGTTAAAAAAAAACATCATAACAAAAAAAAATAATGATGATAAAAAAAAACAGCAGCCAGTCCTTCAACGTAAGTAACTGACTTTATTTAAGTAACTTCACTCTCATATGAATCTTATATGATAATATCATCATGAATAGTAACTATATAAAAGTATGCTCATGTTTAATCCAGCTCTTTATAATAATATATGATTATTATTATATGATAATATTGTTTTTAAGGAATAACAAAAAACAGCATTATCAGCCTTATTAAAATTCATTTTATACATCATCATTCTTATCAACAACAATTATAACAATACAATTATAATATCAATAATCATATAATTATTATTATTGAGTATTTAATTTTAATCATATTTGACCATAAATTCCAACTTCTGCGGTTTGTTTACTGTCTTGCAGAAGCAGGAAAAACTGTAAAAAAAAAATTGTTTTGAGAATTTCCAAGATCCAATGTCCAACATCTGTAGGATGTTCTGGACAAATAAATGATCCGGAGTGTCAGCATGATTTTTCACAAGTTCTTTACAACAAACCTCTGTGTGGCGCTTTTATTACGTCCAGAAATGGTTCAGATGAGTAATAACTTATAATTAAGCAGATATGCAAATGAGGGCAAAGCGAGAACGTGGAGATCAGGTCACCGGTGCTGATGGTCCACCCTCTCCTGTGACAGGTCCGAGTCTCGCAGGGGTTGGGACATTTTTAGAGTCCTTTTGAGGGAGAGTTTTTCCAGAAAAGACCAGGAGGGAAGGAAGAAGCAGGTTTTAGGTGAGAGGTGAGAAGCCGGGGGGCTTACACAACCTGAGGCTGTGAACTCTGTGTGTGAGAAGTAGAGCAGATTAAAAAGAACAAATGGTAAACTGTATGTTTGGATCCATATGGAGGAGGGGGGTGTAGGGAAGTGGTTGAAGGAGGGAAAGCCCCCCCCCCCTAACCCCGGGTCTATGGTGGCCCACAAATGCATTTTAAATTAACATTTTGTATAAAAAATTGGCAAAGTAAAAGCAAATTTTTACATTTAGCATTTTAGAATTTTTTTTTTTACAAATTTACAAAAATCTTTTAACAAAGGCAAAAACAGATTTAAACTTGTTTCATATTTAGAGTAAAGACGTTTGAAAGTGATGCAAAGAAGAAGAGCCCAGAATAAAACCTCTACTGTCGTCGTATTGCTTTGAGATGAATCGCTGCAGTAATAATAATAATAATAATACATTAGAGGAATAAAGCAGACAAAACAGACTCATCAATCACATCACAATTAGGTTTTCCAAAATATGACTTTGTTTTGGATTTATTAGAAGTGTTTCACACCCTGTGAATTACTTTATCCCTTTGTAAATATATTTACGAAGCACTCCTGGGCCTCCATACCGCTGCTCCTCCTCTCCGTAGATGATGCTTTGTTTCACTAAATTTCCTCTTGTGCCGTCAACCACATGATAGAAGTTGTTTTTCTTCTGTGTTTTGAGTTAATAATAATAACAATAATACATTTAATTTATAATGACTGAACCTTTCCTTATGTGTGTCCAGGTTGCGGCGGAGTATTGTAAGGACACCACCCTGCTGCTGATGGGAGTCATCTGCCTGGCAGCCTCCATAGAGAAGTGGAACCTGCACAAACGCATCGCTCTGAGGATGGTGATGATAGCAGGGGCTAAGCCTGGCATGTGAGCTACACACACACACACACGCATACACACACACACACACACACACACACACACACACAAACACTCACTCATACTAAACCACACTCACACACACACACACACACACTGACAAACACACACAGACACACACACACACACAGACAGAATTCATCGTCCCTCTCTTCTTCTAGGTTGGTGCTGGGCTTTATGTGCTGCACAGTTTTTCTGTCCATGTGGCTCAGCAACACGTCCACCACAGCCATGGTGATGCCCATCGTTGAGGCCGTCCTGCAGCAGCTCATCTCCACTGGCCTGGCAGACAACCAAGACCAATCAGAAACCGCAGAGGCCCCTGAGGAAGACTGTGGTACGTGAATTCATCTGCAGAAGAACAATCTGTCTGCTGAACAGATGATGTCACCACGACTTCTCCTGTAATCATGCATGTTGTCTCTGCAGCTGTCTCAGACAAAGACCGGAACCTGGACAAAAACCAGCTGGAGCTGCTCTACAACAACAGGTATCTGCATGTGTGTGTGTGTGTGTGTGTGTGATGATGAATCTGTTAGAAAGTCTTTGGCTCTATAACTCTTTGGGGAGATTGAGATCTAAGGGTCTCCACCCTGAGCAGCTCCACGGAATATCCCCCCTTTGGAGTCTGGATACTGGTGGCGGTGACTGATGACTCTGTCGAGGCTATCTACTGATGAGGCTGATGGAGATGGGGAGGTGGAGGGCGCGAGAACCGGCAGCATGAAAGAACTAGATGAGTGGTGAGAGGGTCGTATTCTGATGGGCGGAGCTTGCAGGTGTGACACAGTGATGGGAAGGAGGAGGCTAGCTGAATGGGCGCCGCTGATATCAATTGATGTCCCAGACGGTGAAGTGGGTAACTGAGACAGATCATGTGAGGAAGGTGAGGACAATGAAGTGGAATGAGTACTGAAGCTCAAGAGTGCAAAAGGATAGTCTTTCTGACGGAACTTTCAATAGACCTCCTTTCAATTATTGTTAGTAAAAAAAATCCCATTTTGCCGTGGTTAAGAAAATATTATTATGATGTCACATCCTGAGGTCATGACATAACGTCACCAAAACGTAGAAAGCAAAAATCCACATTTTGGTGAAATTTCTTGCAGTGGCACCGGATTAGGAAAGAGTCATGGTGACGTCACTTTATTATGTCACGACATAACCTCCGCAACCTTTTTATCCTTTCTAGGAGAAACCGTCCATTTGGTTTTTCCGTTATCATTCTAACATACAAACAAACAAACAAACAAACAAACAAACAAACCATGGTAAAGGCATAACTTCCTCGGTGGCGTTAAAAACGCTAAAGGGAATATTTGACATAACATTATGACCACTAGTGTTTGCAGACAAGGTCTGCTCTGGGGTCCGAGCGCCGGAAAAGCAAAGGTCTTAAAACTGGAGATGAATTTAAAAAATGTTGTTTTTTAATCGGATAAATGCACCTCTCATACATTAACCTCTGTTTTTCTGCCTCTAGCAGCGGCTGCACCAAACAGGAGCTCTCCACTCTGAGTGAGGTGAGACCCCTGAAGGGTTTCCTGGAATAAATACCCTCAGAATAAAGATGATCTTATCTCTATGAGTCACTTTTGTGTCGTGTTCTCAGGTCCAGCAGACTGGGGAGGTTAACAGCGTGGGTCTGAAAGCAGAGTTCATCGGACACACCAACGGTCACCTGCCTCAGGTTCGGACCACCAGAGGTCAAAGAGCTCCACCCACATCAGCTTGCCGCTCGTAAGTTTAGCTAACGCTGTCCTCCTCGTTGTCTTTTACAGGTTGCGGTTGAAGTCCCCAATGTGAAGCGGGTGAAAACCAGGAGAGACTCCCAGTATCCCACCAAGAGGGATCACATGATCTGCAAATGCCTGTCGCTCAGCATCACCTACGCCGCCACGATCGGCGGTCTCATCACCATCACCGGAACATCCACCAACCTCATCTTTGCGGAGCAGTTCAACACGTAGGTGCAGGCGGGTTCTGAGATCCAACTAATCGGCCTCCTCAGTCCCGTCGGAGAAGATTTATACGGGTTTTCAGTCCATGCAATTCGTGTTTATCCCTCATAACTGTTGAGCCTCGCTTTGACCCATTTATTCCTCTAGATAAATGTTTTCTCTCTTGATATGGAGCGATGATGGAGAATTAAAACAGCCTGTAGTCCTAGTGTCACGCTGAAGTCATAGAAGGCAGCTTACCTGCGGGGGTATTACGCTGGGGGAAAATCCCCCGCCGCCACTCATCTGATGTCATTATAGCTATTATTACAAACAGCCGACTTTATTCCTCTTTTCTGAACACTTCAAGCTTTTGTACAAAGATGTATCGGATCGTTGGACGTTTTCTCTGTGTGCTGCTTTCCCCAATTAATGCTCCTTTTTTTCTTCTTTTTTTTTATTTTGTGCTTCCAAGAGGAGTTTTGGAGAAATTGCATAAATTATATGCGGCTGATAAAATAGTTGAACGGATGCCACTATTCATACGTCTGCTGGTATTCCGGCGCCGCCCACAGAGGAATAGTTGTATCTCACTATCTCAAACATGTAATTACGATAACGCCTTCTAGTAAGAACTCTGTCATGTCCTAGAGTTTATGATTATAATCTGGAAAACAAGGACAAGATTAGAAACAAAATCACATTTTTGGAGAAGCCAGCTCGATCCAATTTCCCTGTATGTGGAACATTTTAACCAAATCCAAACAAATTTACATTTTTGCAAACAGATGATAAAATTAAATATATATTTAGAAAATGTGAAACATATTTACCAAAAATAAATCAACTAATATGACTGTGGAAAAAAATTACAAAACTATAAGAATTAATAAGATCTAATTAATTCAATTGAATAGCAAATTAATATTTTACAAAATAAAGTCATAAAGTTAAAAACAAATTGCTAAGAATTAAAATACTTTTATCAAACAGAAAACAAATTAAAAATTTAGAAAAGTAAATAATGAGTCCAACAAAACAAATTTACGACATATTTGATACTTCGACCAAACACAACGCAAGTTAACATTTAGAAAAACTCAATTATAAAATTAAAAGCAAATTTACAAGATTTTAAATACTTTAGCCATCATCAAAGGAACTGTACATATGACAAAACCAAACTGTAAAAATAAACAACAACAACAACAAATTTTCATATCAGAGAAAAAAACCTAAAACACCTCAAACAAATTTACAAGATTGAAATTGTACTTAAATTAAAGTTCACAAATTAACATTATTATAAAAAATAAAGAATTTACTTTCATTTTTTTTTTTGACAAGATTTTAAATACTTTTACCACAGAGGAAATCCATATGAAAAACCAAAACTATAAAAGTAAAAACAAATTTACAAGATGGGACACACTCAATAATACACACAATATTTAATTTGGTATTTATCCCAGAAGCCAGGTTGAGATTAGAACTCTTGTTTTTACTCCTGAGGTAGCAGCCAATCACAGGGCATACTTTATCAAAGCAAAAACAAACTTACATATACGACAACAAAATTACAAACGCAAAAAAAAACAAAAAAACCTCTACTGAACCCAAGTAAGAATTTACGAGCTAAAACAGTCGCAGCTTCCCGGATCAATATCTCATTAGTTTTATTAGTATTATTACGTTTTTTTAAACCGTATTGCCGTGGTGAAAACCTCACTTCCTGTTTGGCAGAGGTTATAACTGAACTCTGTCCTTCCAGGCGTTATCCAGATGCGAAGGTGATCAACTTTGGTACATGGTTCATCTTCAGCTTCCCCATCGCCATCATCATGCTGGTCCTCACCTGGCTCTGGCTGCACTTCCTCTTCCTCGGCTGCAAGTGAGTGTGCGTGTGTGTGTGTGTTTTTTTGTACACCTTGTCATTACGGGCTCCTACTGATCCCGCCGTCTGACCTCTGCTGAGTCATGGCGCCCTGTGAAGCTTGAGGTCATAATGTGGTTAACACTGTGTGCTCTCAGCTTCAGGGAAACATGCTCGTTGAGCAAGAAACGCAAAACAAGGAGGGAGATGATGTCAGAGGCCAGGATCCAGGAAGAGTACGCCAAACTGGGGCCCATCAGGTGTGTGTATGTGTGTGTATGTGTGTGTATGTGTATGTATGTGTGTGTATGTGAGGGACGCAGGATGAGTTGGATTCATGCTACAGTATTCATTTATTGTTTCATTGCAAACTTTAACATGTTTTTTTTCTCAATCACTTTTTGCCGTTGCCATGGAAACATAACTGTTGGTGTGAGTTTGAAGGGCGGTTGTTTTCTTTTGGAGGACATATCATTTTAAATTGCTCAGCCATAACATTATCACCGTTGCCAGGCGATGTGATTAACGTTATTTTTCTCCGAAACCATGGTTACCTGTCAGTGGTTGGGATATTTTAGGCAGCAAAGGAACAATTTGTCGAAATGGTGAACCATAAGGATCTGAGCAACCTCAAGAAATTGTGATTGCTAGACCACTGGGTCAGATAATCCAGAACCACAGGTTTCCGCTGGTGTTCCTGGTCTGCAAGTGGTTAGAACCTCCTAAGGTGGGCTAAGGAAGGACAAGAGTTATGGTGACAGGTAAGAGGTGCTCAGGACGAGTGAGGGTTAGCCTGCGGCACAAATTGTTGAAAAAGTTGATGCCGGTTCCGATAGAGAGGTGTCAGAACCCACAGAGATATCACAGAGATGTTCTGAGGGAAAAGAGGAAGCTACAAAGATAAGGCAGGTGGTTTTGATGTTATGGTTGGCTGGTATACAAGGTATAAACATTTTTAAACTCTAGTCTCACAAGAGGAATGGAGGTCTTGTGTTTTGTTAACGTTGAAGGATGTCCGGCTCCTTGTGTCAGTCAACAACCCACAGGAAAACGTTTCTCCGTTTGGAAATGTAGATAATTATTCAACCTGAGTTTTTTTTAATACAACCTCCGTGTATCCTTCGCATGACATCACGGCTGCGTCATGTTATCGCTCATGTTTTTGCGGGTCTCAGCTACCCAGAGGTGGTGACGGGCGTTTTCTTCATCCTGATGACGCTGCTGTGGTTCACCAGAGAGCCCGGCTTCGTTCCCGGCTGGACGTCTCTCTTTGAGAAGTGAGTTCATCATAATGCGGTATATATTTATCACAAATATAATTGACACACCGGTGTGAGTGAAGTACACCAACACACACCATTCTCTCACACCCACACGGTGACCTCCACTGGTAACACTCAATTAAATGAAGTATTTACAACTTAAATTAAATAAGTTAGACTCAAAAACACTTCATTTCATTTAGGTTACTAAGTCTGAAATTTGATCAACCATTTGCTTTTTATATTGTATGATTATGGATGACCAACAATTACGCAAGGATAAATAAATGAATAAATAAATAAATTTGAAATACGGAGTCATTTTCAATGAAAATATGTATTTAATTATTTATTTCCAAATGTATTTATTCATATTTTCAATTTCTGGATGTATTTATTTTTCCGAATGTATGTATTCATTAATTCAATTCTGCATGTATTTATTTATTTATTTATCCTTATGTCATTTTTGGTCCTCCATAAATGTTTTGACCCCAAAAGAAAAGTGAAATTCTTCAAATTACTATTTTTTTCACGGTTAAATAAATATTTGTTTATTTTTAGTGCACCAATCTGACATAACTGTATTCCTGCATTAAGTTAAGTACACTATAAAAAGTGCATTGTTGTTTAAAGTGCAATTAACTTCATTGAATAAGTTAGACTCAAACATACTTCATTTAATTTCGGTTAGTCTATGTAATTTTCGTAATTTAATCAATAATTTGCTTTTTATATTGTATAATTTGACCCCAATAATTAAAAAAAAAAATCAAAATTCAAGCTTTAGAAATTCTTCAAAATCTGATTCAATAAATATTTTCCTGGTTTTACCTTAATAAAAACCTTAAATAAAAAATTTGTTTACAAATTAGTGCACAAATCTGACATTATTTTACTCCTGCATTAAGTTTTACACACTGTAAAAAGAAAATTGTTGCGCATAAAAAATAGCGTACTTTTCTAGCATCCATTTCCACGCTGTACAAAAACGCTACAATTTATTATATTATATGCACTTTTCCTAACATTGCACATTTTATTGACTTTATTACTTGTTTGCCCTCGCAGGAAAGGCTACAGGACGGATGCCACAGTGTCCGTTCTTCTGGGCTTTCTGCTCTTCCTCATCCCTGCCAGGCGACCGTTCTCCTCTTCATCCAGCTGCAGTAAAACAGGTCGGGGCCAAACGCTCGTCTGATGCTAGCTTTTCTTCATCGCTGTAGCCGCTGCGGTTTGGTCGTGATAACTCAAAAACTGTCACGTGGATAATTGTCAAACGTTTAACCCATATAGACCTTAGTGCGAGGAAGAACTGGATACATTTTGGGAAAGGTCGGTTGAGTATTTCTGACACTAGAGGGAGCATTATCTCCAAAAGTTTTCGGGCCATAAATTCTCAACTATTAGTCCGATTCAGTCCAAATTTGGTGCATATGAATCCCCTCCATGAGATCCATCTCGTATTTACCATTCTTCACTCCAGCAGTTCATATTTAGGTCACTAGGGGGGGCTTTTTGGGCGAAAAACTCTCTTTCAGACAGGACCGGGGAATTGCTCGTACCATGCATGGGATTTAGGGCTTCCGTGGGAAAGACCCTAGCTACCCTCCCAAACCACACCAGAGCAGTTGTAATATCTCGCTACAACAGATTTTATGGTGTTTCTGCCAAGTCTGACCATAAATGCTGCTTTTACCGAGGACTACATTCTTTGAATGCTTCCAGCCTCAATGACGAGCGTCTCTGGAACTTTGTAGATAACCTTTAGCTGCTATGACCTGCTGCTTACGTGATGCATAACCAGATACCAGCTACTGGCCCGATTCCTGAGCCCATTCATCGAGGCCAAAGGCATTGTGTTCCGGAATATTCCTGCTGCAACCACCTACTTCAAATCCAATCAGAGATTTCTTTTCCGGGATTCAAGTCAGGCGACTGTGACGGCCGCTCTAGAAGGTTCCAGGCCTTCTGCTGCAACCCGGCCCTGGTGGAATGTTGGGGGTGCATGGGATCACTGTCGTTTTGGAATGTCCTATAATGCCCAGCTTCATCTTCCTCCCAGATGGTGAGTTTTCTCCTGGGATATCCTGATCCTTGGTGGAATCCATTATAGCCTCTACACCCTGAAAGGCATCCAAGTTCCATAAATACCCCAAAACTTCCTGTTTGGTTTTCTCTCTCCACTGAAGAACATCCGAAAACTTCTGGGTCTGATCTAGATGGTTCTTCTCAGCAACTGGAAGGACTTTTATTCTGATTTTGGGTCGCCAGCTTAGAGTTGAGGCATTGAGCCCCAATGCAAAATGAGATCTTAACAGAACTTCTAAGAGGGTTCGGTAAGATTTGTATACTAAGCAAAAAACACATTATGTCATGGGAGTTGAATAATTTTCTTCCAACTGTAAGTGTTTGAGCAGTCGTGCATTAACTGTGATGATGCAACATCACATTCTTATGTCATTATTCACAGATTAAAAACACTAAAGTAGCTTTCACGTAGTTATAGAGCGAAGCAAACATATGGATGTTAGCGTAAGGATTTATTGAATAAGCCTTACAACGTGGTTCTCTTCCCAAACTTTGTGATCGTCTCCCTCCTGTGCAGCAGAGAGGAGTTTCTGCAGGCTCCTCGGATTTATGCTTCCAGGTTCAGCAGGTCAGAGAAACCTCAGCTTCAAAACAAAAACAGGTCACATTAACATTCTTAACACATTGCTTTCCACCTCCAACCGTTTGGAAAGCTCTGGGAAAGTCTGGTCAGCCATAACAGTATAACCACGGAGGGGCATGGCCAGAATGAAGCTGATTATCTGGTTACCGTGGTTACCCTTCAGTGGTGGGATATATCAGGCGACAAGTGAACATTTTGTCCTGAAGTTGATCTTGGAAGCAGGAAAAATGGACAACGGTAAGGATCTGAGAGACTCTGACAAGGTCCAGATTGTGGGTTATGGGCACCAGAGGCTCGTTGACGGCTCGCCCATGGTTCTGATCCCACAGAGGAGCTACTGTAGAACACACTGCTGATAAAGTTCATGTTGGTTCTGATAGGATGATGTCACAGTGCATCATGGCTTACTGAGTATGGGGCTGCAAAGCCACAGACCGGGTAAAATGACCACGCTGACCCCTGTCCACTGCTGAAAGTATTTACACTGGGTAGCCAGCATGAGAACCGGGCCACGGAGCGACGGAAGGAGGAGCCACGTTCTGATAAAACCTGTTTCATATTACCATGTACAGAATATGGTTTTCAACTTGTAGGATCAATCATTCAAACGACAAACGTGTTACAACATAAACATAAATGTATATGAATATTAGAGCTAGAATATATAGATCATACCATACTTACATGATAATAAAAAAAATGATTCATTTATTTGATGTTTATTGAATAGTTTAAATAAAACAGCAAGCTTCATCGCTACCCTCTCTGTGGATTGACCCCCGCAGGTGAAGATGACCCACTGGCCCCCATGATCACCTGGAAGGACTTCCAGAGACTGATGCCCTGGGAGATCGTCATCCTGGTGGGAGGCGGCTACGCTCTGGCTGCAGGTTGTAAGGTACGTCTGCAGGTGATTCTGTGGTTCAGCACTGCACCGTCAAAGTCTAGCGTAAGGATCCATTTTCATCTTAAGGGTTAAACTTGTTTCTTAAAACCTATTATGTGATTTAAATCCTGATTTAAGATGATATTGATAATAGTATACCGCGGTATAAAATTTGACGGCTACTACATACTATAAACTATATAATTTCTCTCATTTAAAACCTGAGACTAACTACAGAGGGACTGTAACTACTGATAAAACTGAAACTGCAGAAAACACAACCCACAAAAACAAACAAAAGAGAAACTGAGATTACTGAGTCTTCACTGGAAAAAGATGTTTACTGGGAACACAACATTGAATTAAACTCGATTGAGTCTGAACTTTAAGTTGGTTCGAGGTCTAATAGCGCACTGTAAAAAAGAAAACTGTTGATGAACTTAAATAAATTACTTTGACTAGTAACCTCAAGTATTTTGGCGTTTAACTTATTCATTTAAGTCTAAAATTCTTAATTTAATTACTTCAATAGTGGTGGAAATTGTTTAAATCACCAACAATTCTCTTTTCACGGTATGTAATATTCATCTTAAAACGCTTCAGGGGTATAATAATGTCAATTACGTGAATTTACTGTTTCATATTTTAGGTTTTGAAGGTAAAACCGTGAAATAAAGTGTTTTAAAGGAAATTTGAATAATTTCTTTTTTATGCTTTTAGGGTCTTATCATAAACTGTAAAAAAGAAAAGTGTTGATGAACTGCAAGTAATTGCTTCAACTTGTAACTTCAAGTCTTTTCCAGTCAAACTTATTAATTTAAATGGAAAACACTTAATTTAATTGAGTGTTACTAGTTTAAGTGATTTTTTTTTTTTTTAGTTCATCAAACAATTCTCTTCTTCCAGTATAGATTTCTTATATATTTCATTTCATTTCAAAAGTACGTAAAAGTAACGAATAATATAACCATACCCGGGGTATCCTGATTATTGTGATGTTTAACATCGGTTAAATTGTGAATGATTTGAGCTCATGACAGCCGTCAATCAGTTCAGCAGATTGACTCACAGTTGGTGTTCGTGCGTGTTGGCAGGTGTCGGGTCTGTCGGTGTGGATCGGCAGGCAGCTGGAGCCCATGAGTGGTCTTCCTCTGTGGGCCGTCACCCTGCTGGCCTGCCTGCTGGTGTCGACGGTAACAGAATTTGCCTCCAACCCAGCAACTCTCACCGTCTTCCTGCCCATCCTCTCGGCGCTGGTACGACACACACCGCCTCACTCCTCCCTTATAAAAGTGCTTTTTATCAGAACCGCCAACATGATGCTGATATCTGCTGAAACCTCACACTGTCATGTTTCTCCTTCATCATGTTCCATCATCCCTCTCTCTCTCTTTCTCTCTCTCGCCCACGTCCAGTCAGAGACGCTGCAAATCAACCCCCTCCACACTTTGATTCCAGCCACCATGTGCGTGTCATTCGGGGTCATGCTTCCAGTGGGGAATCCCCCCAACGCCATCGTCTTCAGTTACGGCCACGTGCAGATCAGCGACATGGTACAACACACCCACACAAACACACACACACACACACACACACACACACACACACACACACCCACACAAACACACACACACACACACACACACACACACACACACACACACACACACACACACACACACACACACACACACACACACACACACACACACACACACCCACACAAACACACACACACACACACACACACACACACACACACACACACACACACACTCTCTCTCTTTGGCTGTCTGCACCTGCAGCATCAGAGTCTTACGTAATCAGAGGGACGGAGATTTTTCTTTTTCAACTCTTAACAAACCTAATCACCACGCTCTGGTGATTATTTGTGTTCCTCTCTCTCCTCTTCCTCTCTAGGTGAAAGCAGGCTTTGGGGTGAACCTCATCGGCGTGGCCGTGGTCATGTTGGCCATCACAACCTGGGGGGTCCCGCTCTTCGACCTGACTGAGTTCCCAGCCTGGGCGATGAACGTCACCGGGACCTTATAACCGCCGCTCAGGTGGGGCAGTGGGGAAGAGGATCGGATTACTGACAGAAAATAAGGAAGGGAGGATGAGATGGAGACGTTTCTCTGTGAGGAGAGACCACCGGGAAAGTCCTCCTCCTTTTAGAAGACACTGGACCTGAAGGCGGAGCAATGTCGGAGGGAAGGAGAAGAGAAGTGGAAAAACATTACCTGTTGCTTGGAAGTAATAATTCAAATGATATATTTTTGGGCCATAATATGAGGAAATGCCTTGAATTGCTAAATGGCCTCACTTGAACTTCCAGCAAAGACTCTTCTTTTTTTTTAATCTCTGAAAATGAAGTTTGATGGAGATTTAACAAAATGGCTGAAGTCCTACTTGATCAGAAGTATCTACACATGATTTATAATAGACTTAATGATAATTTGCCCGGAGTCTTTCCAGTGCCTTACTCTTTGGATGGTTTTATATTTACATGCATATGAACTATAAGCTCGCAGTAAATGAGCCTCTGCTGCAGGCTGAGACAATTTGAATTAAATCTGTCTGCTGTGTCGAAGCCCCACAAAAAGAGGCTTTTACCGCGGCGGATGATGTGCGTAGCTCTAATTTCAGATTCCGAATGATCTGTTTGTGTGACGAATTGAAAACCTTTTCTTTAAAGACATCCTCAGCCGCTGTATTGCTTTTAAAATCTTCTTATATATATCTGCATGATTTTGTTACCAAAGTGTCTGAAGCTGATCTTACTGTGAACATTTTTGGAACTTTGTTGGATGCATTCGCTCTGAGCGCCTTACGGGACAACTAATGTCTCCATCAATGCAGGACGTCCGTTCACTCCCACCCTCCTCCTCAAACGACACAGTCCTTTAAATCCCTTTTTATTTCCCCCAGCTGTCTTCTTGATATAAACCGAACTGTATTGAAGGTATAGCGATTCACACCACCATGTGTTTGATGTTCAAGCTGCTTACTTTGGATTCTACGATCCAGACTTCTTGGTCCTCTGTGGGATTCTGTGGTTTATTGAAATTAGAACCACATTTTCCATCCATCCATGCACATGTACTTTTCCAATCAGACCTACAGCAATTGACCACAACATTCCAACCAGAGCCAGGGAGGGGAATAGATTAGGCTGTAGCGGATGTGTTGGAAGCAGGAAAAAAAGAGAAAAGTCTCAGGATGTGAGCAACTTTGACAAGGGTCAAAATCTGATGGCGAGACGACTGGGTAAGGTCATCCAAAGAGGTCTTGGTCCGCAGTGGTTAGAGAAAAGTGGTCCAAGCACGAGGCTTATTGATGTGCAAAGCCTGTGTCTTCTTATCCCACAGAGGAGCTGCTGGACCACAAAGTGCTGAAAAGGGTACGATAGAAAGGCGTCACAGTGCATTAGAGCTGTTTTGGCAACAAAAAGGGGACATACACAATATTTGGCATGTGGTTTTAATGTTCTGGCTGATCAGTGTAGATATCTAAATGTGTCTTGATTATTTTCATCATGATTTATGCAGAATTAAATCGGAAATTAAAGAAAATGTTCTTTGGTTGTGAAAATTCGAAGAAGCAATTCAATGTTGGGATTGGAACCAAATTAGAGCCTGGATCCGAATGCTGGTAAAGAAGTGTGAGAGTACAACAAAGTGTTTGGTCCAAAAACACTTATTGGCTCGTGTGTTCGCCTATGATTTACTTGCATCACTCAAAGTTCCTGGGAGAGGAATTACTTTGACATAGGAGCTTAAATAAAAACAATCTCTTCTTACTTGTGTTTCAAGAACTCCAATCACGCTGAGTTCTTGCGGTTCTGGGTAAACCGAGGGTAGCTTGAACAATGTAAACGTAGAACTATAACAATATTGAACAATCACATTTGATCCAGTGTTACTCAACAGGTCATATTCATGTAAAAACCTTAATTGTGTAGCAATTACTACCGCATTTAACACAGAATATACAGATTGTTATTCTATGTGTGCCTTCAATATGTGAAGCAACGGGACGACCATGATCGGTTTTGGTTTGGAGGAGTTCTTTCTCTCGAAAAGTGATTTCAGCATCCGGAGCCTTTAAGAGACGGACAGATTCCGCACCGGTTTATAAGCTTGGGTTTGTGCCAGGAGCCGCTGGTGAAAAAGTTTGCACACGTTAACTGTGCTGTGCAATAACATTTAAGTCATGCTTTATATTTTTACACAAATTCTAAATGTAATTTCTTTTCTTTTTTTTAATATATGTCACTATATTTCAAACATATGATCTAGTGTAGGCGCAATCACAAGCCCGCACTTTCCCTCGTAATTTATTCAGTTCTATGCAAGGTGTCAGAACAGCGTTACAGCAGTGACCTTTGACCCAGAGGCCACACTCCTTTGTAAATACATACAGATTTGTAATATAATGTGCCGCGATGTTCATAATTACCTTGACGTTTCATTCATGTCCAACTGACACATTATTCATGTAATAAAAACATCTGAAACAACTGGTTGTATTATCATCATTATTTAATTAATAACATCACAAGTTCTGGATTTAGAAACCTTGAGACTCTGTAACGATAGCGTTTATCTAACAAGGCATTTCTATTCAATCAGGGCTCATCAGTTCACAAAACTTCACTCAACTCATACTGACATTTTAAATAAACAATCTCTCGTGGAGTGTGATGATGTCACAGATTTAAAGAGTTCCTCGGATACGTGACGTGTTAAATCAACTAACTGAAGAAACCGAGTTTACTAAAAGCGTCGTAAATGAACTTCTTGATGGAGAAGAATTAAAAAACGACATATTCTACAATACAGGCAAAACTGGATATTCTGCCATAATGACTGTCTTTTATAATAATAATAATAATATATAATAATGTTGTCTTTTTGACCTTCCGTAGACATTAAGCTGAAAACATAATGGCCATACGCAAAGTATGGCTGTGTCGTCGCAGTTTTCATGAGAATTGGGTTTTGTCAGTTTACATGTGGATGGAAACGGTAATGTTTTGAATGGTTACCTTCTGGAAACTGTTTTCATGCAACAAAAAATCTATTGTCTTGTGAAACGGCCACTAAAGGTTAACGTTTTCTGAGAACACCTTTGTTTTACACTCTGCACAATAAAGTTGGTAAATCCTTCGTGGAGTTCAGCATGTCTGACCCTGCTCAGTCAGTCAATGTTCAAATTCTTCTGGTCGTTTCGTCCGGTGGTTAGGAGGGCTGCCGGGGGCCTTCCGCAGGAGTGAAACCTTCTGTCTTCATCTTGTCTTTGTATTTCAGGTAGTCTCTCCTCTTCGTGAAATATTTCACCTGTAAAGGAAAGTAGAAAAATGCATCTGAATTTGTCTTAATGCTCTCCTGACACACAGATCCGACAAAACACTGATCACAACCTTAAAGAGAAGGAGCAATTTACCCACTGAGCTGGGCAATTTGCCTCAAACTCCCCCTGAAACTTTTTGCAGGACGCAGCCTTGTCATCATTGTCATCCAGGCATTTCCATAGGTCGTCTCTGGCGGTCCAGCAGGCCTTTCTCTCTGCAGAGTTTGGAGCGCTCATTGCTGCTTGACCCGAGGCTGAATTTTAACAAGAAAGTAAATGCTGAGTAATGAAAACTAATTAATGTGGTCTGCTTTATTTACCTACGCTTTAACATTTCTCTTTATGGTCAAATCAGTATTCCATGGAAACAAATTACCTTCAGAAAACAATAAATGATCAAATACTTCATGCTACTTTATAACATTTTTCCCAGTAAATCCTAAATTAATGCTAATCAGTATTCGTCTACTTCTTGTACAGTACTGTAAAAAGTAGTAATAGCAGTTGTATTAAATGACCGTTATGGTAAATAAATCTAAAAAGCATCTAACCTTGTGTTTTGAGTTGATATAGGTTCTTATGTGTTAAATCGATTCTGAGGATTGGACAAAGTTGGCCTGTAGTCTGAAATTCACCCAAAAACAGAAAAATCCAGGAGGGTGGCAGATAATATTTTTATCAGTACTGTAATATGTATTCATAAACATATTTACTAATTTAAATCAAGTTCAGTTTAAATCCGAATTCAACTGAAACAAAACCAGTGCACAACAATCACTTTAAAATAAAATTACACATAATACCTAAAATCCGAAGCACAGCTGCAGAATTAGCTTGTAAAATCTCACCGAATTAATCGCTAGAAGCCCAAAAGATTTATTTGTCCCCGAAAAAGCTGTCGTATAGTCCCGTTACTCCGAAAAACATAAAAATCAACAGTAATACCTTTATTAAAGAACAAAAACACAAGGTATTGTGAAACTGGGTTCCACTTGAAGGACGCGCATTGATGCACTTCCGCGTCGCTTATTGATGACGTAATCGACGTAATCCACCAGATGATGGCGCAGTTCGTTTAGATTTACATAAAAAAAAACGATTGTCCAGTGATAATATTCACATTATACGGTTAGTTAACAAACTAAGTGTCTCAAGATGACGTATTTCTGGATGGCCAAGATACATTTTCAGAAGAAACGAAGTGTGAAACTGACTGTATCTCATGTAGAACTTTATCCCTAGCATCATGTTTGTTAAATTTCAAAACTGCATCAATAGGGAGATTAAATATAAAAACCGTATTATTTTAGATTAACCATTACCAAAACTAAGTATCCTTTACCACAAAGTGGTCACGTGCCAGTGTACTGTATTTTGGCCTTGTACAAATTCATTTAACCTGTTCAGATTTAGCAGTGAGCTAAAAGTCCTGAAAGTTTACTAGCAAGAATGGATTTGTTTTATAGTTGTTGTTTGTGTGTGTGTGTGCGTGTGAGAGTGTGTGTTTATATGTGTCTGTGACAGAGGGCTAATGATACCTGAATATAGTGTGACTTTATTTTTTTGTCAAAGTAGAACATTCGTAACACACTGGCCAACTGAATGTCCACCCTACTCCTTTAAAATAAGAGTACCTAACACAAACCACAAAACTGCTCGATAACAGGAGACATAAAATCACTCAAACATTTGCTGAGGATAAAACCATACGAATTGATAACATGTGTTTGTCAGGTGACAGGTAACAACGTTTGATTATTTGATTATGAATATAATAAATAAATACCATGTGTATTTAAAGAAAGCTTTAATCTTTGACTTGATCTCTCAATTCTACCCAATTTTTAAACTCACCAGCCGCTACTGATCTACAAGGATGGAAGGACCCAAGGTTTCCCAGCAGAACATGGACCAAAGCATCATGCTACCTCCGCCCTGTACCCCTAATGCATCTTGTTGCCAACTCTTCCGCAGGTAAACAACGTACACACACCTGGCCGTCCACATGATGTAATAGCTACAACCCCATAATTTAACTGAGTGGGCATATGTTGAGCGTATGTGAACAGATGTTCTTGCTGTTTTTCAGCGGGTTTCTGTGATTGAACAAATGTCCTCTTATGTAATCTCAAATGCTAGTTCTCCTCAGGTTTGAGTTCCTTCACCGTTACTTTTTTTTAATTATGTACAGAGATTATGTGCAAGACCTTAAGTGCGCAAACAAAAAATGATAAATTGGTTGGGTTAAGCAAGTGAAAATGTGCTCAACCAAACATCTGAACAGGACATCAAAGGGATAATGCTCTGACGCTGATGCTAACATGCAACGCCGAGGGGATCAAAATGCCAATCTAATTAATTTAGTTCTTCTGCTGTAAGGCTGCTTAATGCCAAAATTAGTTATAGTGTATTTTATTATTGCTGCCATAATTATTGTTTCTATACGTGTCGGTGTCTCTGTTCCGGTCTTTCTCACTCCCTCCCACCTTGAGTTGGGATCTACTCAAGGTTTCTGTCTTTTAAAAGCATTTTTTTGTGTCCCTGGACCAGACTGAAAAGTGCTGTCCGAATACTTTTTATCATGATTTGGCGCTCTGTAGATAATCTTGACTTGGCTTTCGTGTCTTCCTGATCTTCGTTCTACTTGCATTCAATTAAGGCTAAAAGGAAAATTTACATATGTTTAGATTTGCGCTAAAAATAGGCAGGAAACTTTATAAACAGTTGTTTCTTCTTTCAAAACAGTTTTCCATCATAGCACATCCCTGGTTTGTCTCTGAGATAAATGTTTAATAAAGTTTTTGTGTGTGTCTGTGTCTGTGTGTCTGTGTATATATAGTTGGCAGTGAGTAAAGATTGAATATGTTTCTTGTTGATCAATTCACTCTCTGTCTTTTCTCTCCCTCAGCCGTAGTGAGGGAGAATAGCCCCATTGGTTACCATGGCACCGCGCAGCAATCCATCTCATTGTGTGTGCTTATGTGAACGAAGACGGAATGAAAAACAAGCACTCTAATGCGGGAACAAGGTGCTCAGCCTCTTCTTAAGTGTGTGTCGCCCCGTGAGTGAGTAGCGACAGAACTTCATTTAGTATTCATATCACACATCACTTACTGATCTTTGTTTCCTCCAGTCAGTGTTTGCATTTCCGTCCGCTATACTTTGTACATCCAAGGCCTAAACACTCCTGTCCAAGACCTTTTCAGAACATGCATCCATATGCATAAGGTCCCAAATACATATACCTACAAAGGTATGGAAAGTGGAAGTTAATGCGCGATGCTGGAGAAACAAAAATCCCATTCTCCTTTGCAGAGAAAGCACAAAAATTGATGAAAAATATCAATTAAAATGGATTTTTCTTGCACTGAATCAAAGACCAGAGATGGTGATAATGATGATGATGATGATTATATCAGGGACCATGCACAAAGTCAGATTCATTCACAAAGTCATTCAGCATTGACCAGAGTACATCACAACATCTGACAGATATAACATTAAGAAACAGAGACATTTTAAGACAGTCAACAGGGGTACTTACAAATGCTGCCCACAAAGAAAGATAAAAAATGGAGGTTAAGGTGCTGCCACAACACCTGCCAGTGGTTATAATGATACGGCTGAGCGCTGAAGATGTGCGTTCATTTCCTTCATATGATCTTATTTACATTTATAAAAATCCAAATTGAAATATGTCTTCTTCATACTTTAGACATCACAACATCAGTTAAGAAAAAACGAACGCAAGAATTAGAGAGCCTGTCATCCACGTCTGCAGAAAAACGCTGCGATGGGTCGGAACCATCACGGTATAAGATGAGTCATATGACTTCAAGACAAGTCAGGAAGCTAAATGTCACATCACAGTCAGACACATATAGATTGTAAAAAAGACCAAAACACACACACACACACACAAGCAGATCTAGGCAGGTTATAAACTCTCAGTGTTTTCTGAAGCCGATAAATGACATCCTTGATATTTGTCTCAATGACACGCCTGATTCTCAACATTGCAGTTCCTTGTTTGTTTTTTTTCCGGCCTTCAACAAAGAGAGAGAGAGCGTATTTATGAAATATAATGACTCTATTATAGATAACTAATTAGAGCTACACACCACTGTAATTCAATAACATGGTTCCCAGTTTTATTTAGTTTGCTCATAAGCAAATATTACACACATGTAGTAATTTCTCCTCAAACCAAATATTTTCATGTCACAAGATCACCTGATTAATAGTTTTGATATTTAATCTTAATAAATTGTTTACTTAATTCAATTATGTTTTACCAGTAGATGTCATTTTATGGAATTCATCAACAATTTTCTTTCATTTCCTTTTTAAAGTACACTGTAAAATGGAATTAGTGAGGATTTTAACACATTACTTCCACCAAGTATTTCCTATTTAAATGAATAACTCAGGCTCACTAAAATTGAGTCTTATTAAGTCTGTCTTAAATTTAGCTGCATTTAGTTTTATATAGAATGAAAATTCAGCATTATATTGGAGAACTTTTCTTAATAGCTTTGTGGTAAAAATTAAGTTGTAGAAAAACAAATGGTGTGATTTTATTTTCCTACCCAGGAAACTACTCAACATTTTGGGTCAACATGGGGGGCTCGGTCGCTTCACAGCAAAAGTGTTCCGGCTTCAAATCCGCCTCTGAACTGACGACTTGTCCAGAGTTTACCACAACAATTTATAGTTTACAAAATATTGTATGTTATTAAGTCAAAAAATGTATAAGGCTTTTATAATAATCTTTTTACTTCTTGTGAATGCATATTTACTCATCCAGTCCGTTGACCGTATCTGTGACAAGTCCTGAGGAGGGTATTACAGACGTATGGGGTACCGAGGGTGTTCCTACAAGCTGTCCGGCCTTATATCACCAAAGTGAGAGTTGTGTACATCTCCTCGTCAGGGAGTCATGCGTTCTCAGTGGGGGTTGGACTGAGATGACTCTGTGAGGTTTTTGGACAGGATCTCGGTCGAGGTGAGAAGAGAGTCAGCTCAGGATAGTCTTCCTGTTGTTTACAGATAATGAGGCTCTGTTGGCTTCATCCGATTTCAGACTGGTTTGGGGTGAGCTGACACCATTGAACACTCACAAGGAATGTTAAACGTTTCTGTCCATGTCTGCTGGAACACTTAACTATCTTAATGTTGTTTCCATTAAGCACAGTTTACTGTCACTCACAAGCTCTGTCCATCTAACCGTCTGTTTGTTGTGTCACCACGGCGGAAGCATTTCTAATGCACTCTGCTGTGGCCGCCAATGAAAAACACACAAAAAAAACTTTTCTCTGCATTATTCAATGTTATTGAAAAAATATTTGATTTTGAAAATCAAAGAGTACCAAATAGTCACATCATCAGCCAACTTGTACCGCACTAATCTCCTTCAATCTAGCAGCTTCCAAAAGTTGTTCTTTAAAGATCAGAACCAAGGTGAAGTCCTTGGCAGTCTACCCACCTCCATCTCTCTTCCTTCCTGTCATTATCATGATAATGGGACAACACAGGTCCAAAAAAGAACACTGACCTTCAGTGTCTGGTAACGAAAATACATCAGTTTTTACTGCTTCTATCTTAACATGGCTGATTTTAGTCCAGTGCCAGTGAGATCCATGTGGAAGACAGTCCTACATCTACCCTCCTGGTCAAGATGCATCACATGATTACTGACGCAACTGTCATGCACTGTACTGGTGACGCGCCAACATCCTGAACGACGTGAAGGAGGCACTTAACCAGGGGTTGATAACCCGTCAGGATCGACATGTCTATCTTTTGGGGCGTCAGTGTTGGTCCTACATTTTTTTGTTTAAATAGTAAACATATATATGTATACTTTATTCAAATAAAACATTGTTGTGCAGCAGCCAGTGCCGACTTGTGCGTCTTGGGCATTCAGGCAGGAAAGAGCGCAAAGGTTATAAAGCTCGGACGAGTGGGCAGGCAGAGGTCGGGATGAGGGGGAACTTATTGTAAATGACGTAGGTACTTCATCACATAGACAATGACACGACTTAGGCACTTCATCACGTAGACAATGACACGACTTAGGCACTTCATCACGTAGACAATGACACGACTTAGGCACTTCATCACGTAGACAATGACAGGACTTAGGCACTTCATCGTGTAGGCAACAGGATGTAGGTCCTTCATCATGTCAACAACGAGAGGACGTAGGTACTTCATCATGTCAACAACGACAACACGTAGGTACTTAATCGAGTTGACTTATCTGATGAAGTACTTCATCGCATAGACGACGCGACGTAGGCTTCTTCATCGTGTAGACGATGACATGATGTAGGTACTTCATCAAGCTGACAATGACACAACATAGGCACTTCATCTCGTAGAAGAAGGGACGTAAATTCTTCAGGACGTAATTTACGATTGAAATGCTGAGATGATGATACGATGGCTTGGACCCCCTTAGTGGCTGGTTTGTTCTTGAACCAAGGCTAATCTGATAAAATGTTAACAAAAGAAAAAATAGATAAGTTCTTGGTTTGGACTTCTGAGTGCGAAAGTGCCCTTAAAGGGAACATTATGATATCAGAAATTATTTTGTGCTTTTCCAAAGATTTGTGGGGGTCCGATCATATACATCAACATATTTTGCATGATAAACCGTGCAGGGAAAAAAAGTTGACTGTGGATGACCTAAATGAACTCTAGTTGAGTATTTGACCTTGATCCTCTCGTGGTACAAACACAGTCAGAGATGAAAGAGGGCAAGCAAAGGCATAATCCATAATCCATATAGCAGCATGTGTGCTGTGAAACGTAAATCAGCTTTCCACAGCTACCGGAGATAGAAAAGCTTAGAATTCTTCCCTTTTTGCAGGCGGCGACGAAGCACCATGATCATTCACCAACAGTTAGTAGTAAGTAGTATGTCTCCGCTTATTTGGGATACATTTGAAATGCTGAGATGATGATGCTTTAGTTCTCTTCCTTCCTTTAATGACACATTTTTGGTTCTGCTTCATCTCATAACAGCAGTGTGTGTTACAGTGTGCTGGTGTCTCTGGATGTGTTTGTTATATATGAACTTCTGACGGCTGCATATGCAGCTGCAAAGGAGACAAGAAATCGCCCGCCCTATCACCTGCTAGCGTCATAGTTTTGGATATCTTGACACAAACACATGAATGATACACAAGATACCTCTTCCTTTGTTTTGCCTCTGCTGGGTCTCCATTCTTCTGCAGCTGAAGTCAACTGGATTAGGCCAAGATGTGATCCAGGAAGGAGTAATCCATAAAACAGAAAGTGCTGATCGGGCAGTAGCTGGATAAAGGCACTTAGATAGTTTTGTTAATGGCGTATTTTGTCAGACTCGAATTTGGTATTTGTGGTGACTGTTGTATAATATGTAATTCCTTTGTTTGCAATTAATCTCTGTTCATTTGATCTCCATTATGGGCCGTGAGGTTTATGTTCTCATTAGCACAGTTTAATGAGAACATAAACTCATTACATGCTTACATGTCTGTAAGCAACATGAACAAACAATGAAAACTGTCAAATGTTGGACAGAAAACAGCATTGGTTTACTTGAAACTACAGACTTGGATGTCTTTTAACACTGTTGTTGGAATCTGAATTAACTGGCAGAGTCTCCTCTTACATTTCATTCCCTGTGGACACTAATATTCCCTGTAAAGTTATTTGAGTATTCCCTAATAACAAACCATGGGTTACTAGACAACTTAAAAATGTTTTAATCAAAAAGAAACGTATTTTCTACACAGGGAATATCCAAGAAGAGGAAGAAATTAGTTGGAAATGAGAGCGGAAAGCTAAAACAACATATAAGGATAATGGGGAATATAAATAGCAGCGAACATCAGCTGGCAGCCTGGAGGGGATTTAAATCCATGTCTTCAATAACTCAAAGTGGCAGTAACAACAACAAATCCAGAATAATAGAGGGAATAAATACTTCTAATGCTTTTCCTTCTTGTTTTGAAAAACAGGGTTTCTCTGAAGAGATATGCCACCTTAGAGAATCTCTCCCCTGAATGTGATTTTATCATTGACAAGAAAAGTGTAAGAAATCTCCTGAAACGGGTCAATATCAGGAAGGTCGCTGGTCCGGATCATATAGCGGACGCACGTTGCGTTGTTGCCCCGATCAGCGTTGTGGTGACTTTCAGTTATTCTTCCAGAGATAATCAAATTACAGCTATCTGGAAATCTTCAACTGTCATACCCGTCCCCAAGATCAGCAAACCTAAGCAACTAAATGATTTTAGACTATGGACAAATTGATCCGCTGCAATTTACATATCAGAGACGAATAGGTGTCCAGGATGCTAAACTTTTCTATTTTTAATAGCTTTTATAAACATTTAAAAAAGCCGCAGGTTCACGCCAGGCTTTTGTTTGCGGACTTTGCATCAGCATTCAACACAATTCAGTGGCATCTGCTGATAGAGAGGCTGCAAACGGTTTTGATTTGTCTCATCAGCTTATATTGATGCTGCTGGACTTCATGAGGAACAGAGAGCAGAGGGTCGTTGTAAACGGCCATTCCTCAAACTCTGTGCCTTAACCCCAGCTTCACCTCAAGGGTGTTTACTTTCTCCTATACGTTTTATCCGGATCACTTCTGTCCCGCCTCCTTAGAGACTCTGAATCAGAGCATGGGGAGGCACGGACTGATTTTATTTCTTGGTGTGATAGCAATTCTCTAGATTTGAATGTTTGTAAAAACCAAGGAGCTCATCCTTGATTTCAGACAGAGCAGAAGTGACGTCAGAGTCCATCATCCACAGAAAAACTGTAGAAGTTATCACATCTTACAAATATCTCGGCACCATCTTTGCCAACCAGCTCAAATTTGATTTTGGAACAGCGAAGCCATTGTAAAGACGAGACAACAGAGAATTCACCTTCTTCACAAACTCAACTCTTTTCCTGTGAAGTTCACCATCCTATGTCGTTTTTTTTCAGTCCTTCTGAGTTTTTCTTTTATCTGCTGGTTTCACGACCTGACAGTAAAGGACAGAAGCAGCCTTAACAATTTTGTCAACATTTGCTCAAAAATGATGGAGTGAGGCGTGAAACAAGGAGACAGACAGACAGAGAGTGTATTCTGGCTTCTTCTGAACATGTTCTTGCCTCAGAATTCTCTCTGGTGCCATCAGAAAGACCTTTTATCCCCTCTGTGGCAAGACTTTAGAATAAACAAACAAGGTTTTGCGCACTATTTTTTAAAATCTTATTTAACATTTTTCCCATTTTTTAACCTCTCTTGTATTAATCCATACTTTAGTGATTTTGTGTGTCTGAAGATTTGTGTAGTTGTGTGTTGTGTGCGATGATGTTTTTTGAATTGAATAGAATTGGGTAAATAAAACCCTCTTTTCAAAATACCTCTGCAACTCCTGCAGCCTTCCAGCTCCGTCCTTCACACAACTCTGGGTATTTTATTCCTCAGCAACATTAATTGTTTTGCTCTATTCTCTCTCTGTTGATAATAATTGCAAAAGATTCATGCGACAATCAACATGTTATTTCTCCCAAGGCCACCTTCTTTTATCCCAAACACACACACACACACACACTAACACACAAACACACACACACCACAACATACCGGAAGCACTGAGGAAGAGAGGATATTGTAACAAGCATGTGAATGAATGTTGGTTCAACAAGTGTGACAAGGCTCCCGCCTGAATTAAAGAGGATTATCTCGCTTAATTTATGCTAATTAATGCACACACAGTAATGAGAGCGGCGTGTTTATTGTGTGGCTGAAGAATGTCCCATGCACCTTCACAAACATTTCAAAGCTCCCACAAGAGTGTGCAATTTCACCCAGCATGCTGCTTGTGGAGCCACATTTATTCAGAAGATACACACACACACACACACACACACACACACACACACTCCGCTCCTTGTCATTGTGAACTTCATGGGAATCTAGTAGTAGTCCTACCCCTTGCCAAACCTCCCCTCCATCACAAATAAACTCTGATTCCACCGTGAGACCGCTCTGTGCCGGTTGGATCCACATTCTTGTTTCTTCTCTCCACTTAATATAAAATCTAAAAAACTTGTTGGTATTATCAACCACTTGTAATAACTAGACCTATGCTTTAATCCCTGACAGCAAGTGTATATCCCCGAAAAGTCCCCAATCCCCTGCGTTGAACTCCATAAATTAAATGTGAAGTAATGTCCACAGTATATTTTATTAAAAATGTTCCCCCTTGTGAATAAAATATGATCTATTAGATCCAGAACACGATCCACATAAGACAATTCGCTTGCACCAAGTGTGGCCAATGGTTGAGAAATATTGATCTGACAATTTTGGAGATAAAGCTCCCCCTACTGTCCGAAAGATATAACCAAACTTTACAAAAAGCAATCCAGTTATTCCTCGCACTAAGATCTATGTGGTTATAAAAATTTTAAATGATCCACGACTTTTCGGGTGTATTAGGCAATGATGATTCCATAATACTTCCGACTTTTCGGGGCTACTTGCTCACTTGGTTAGTCAGCAAGTCTACTTTTTGTTCAGAAGATAAATTTGGGGGCAAGAAACACGGACAGGCATAAGGATCTGACCAAATCCTGATTGATTTGGACTGGATGAGATTATCACTAGGGAACTCACTCAGACCCGCAGAACTGCAGGTGTCGTTGGGTGTCCCTGGTCCGGAATGGTTAGATCCTACCCAAGTGTTCTATCTAGTGACCCATGGATAGAATCATAGGCGCCCAGGGTTCAATGAGGCACGTCTGCAGAGAGGGTATTTAATGTTCCGCGATCCCACAGAAGAACTTCTTATACTTAGATTGAAACTGAAAAAGATTGAAACTGGTTCTGATAGAAGAGTGTCTGGACACACAGTGGAATCATGTGTAATCATACATGCTGTCAGACAGTAGAATACTACGACTGTAGAAATGTGTTCGTGACAGTGATGGCATCTAAACACATGATTTATTTCCACACACAGCTACATGAGTGGGTGACACAACGCTGTCCGAGGAGATGAAGCATCTAAAGTCAGACTGTCCCTGCAGGAGCACCATCACAGTGTTAGAGGACTGATCTTTAGCAGGAGCAGTGGGCGGCGCGCGCGCAGCCACTCTCTTATTGCGATGTACGTGAGTGCGCGTGCCTGTCGTTAAACCAGCCCGCGAGCCAGCACTCCAGAGACCAAATCCCTCCGATCCACGAGCCGAACGTTCAGATCGTTCAGCCCCGTCGCTCCACACGGAGGCAGCAGAGGAGGAGATGACCTCGTAGAGCATCTTCACGCACCTCCTCGCACTTAAACGCGCCGTCTGCCACGAAGCCTCTGCTTTTCTCTCGGACACCATGGAGACACATCTGTTCATCTCCCAGCTGCTGCTCCTCAGCCACATAGGTAAGGAACTGGATCCGGTTGTGAGTGACCGCGGTGCTGGACGTGATGCTGTCACGGCTTGAGCCCTGATTCGGGTTAATCCCGCGCATATTTAACGACAGCATACTTGAAAGTCTGCAATCTGCAAGAAACATGAATGTTGACGCAGGATGTCAGAAGATGCACAGAAATCTGTCTTAGTGTGGGCTTCCCTGAAATTTAGTTCTAAGTGGACCGTGGCGTTCTCTCCCCTCATGCATCGAGCCCACATGTTGAAGCGGATTAAATTGTGCAGCGGGTGACACTGTTTCCTGTTAGATTGGATGTATCTCACAATGTCTCTTAAACTTAATTCATAGGGTGAACATATTTAATACTTCTCACTTACATGCATGCCCTACAGTTTGATTTTGATTCCAAAATCCCTCTATATTTCTTAAACACAACTATTTTCCAAACGTAGCCACTATTTTTTATTTTTGCTTAAACTGTATATTATTCCTGCAGAGTATATCACTAATTCAAATCTGCACTGTATAACTTTGCTGTGAAGTTACAGTAACATCTGAACAGTGTTCTGCTGCATTAATGTAAAAAAAAATGCTGCAAAGCAATTTGGGAGAAATAATATGTGATTAGAGGATGAACGCTATTATGTACAGGTGTGCTTTTATAAAGTATGTGTGAACAGCAGAGCCTAATGGGAAGTGAACGAAAAGTTGGGGATTAAAAATTGGAGATGTCCTCCACTGAGGAACATAAGTCAGCATTTCTATTATCCCCCGTTAAGAGGGGTGTTATTAGGGGGCGTTAGTCTACACCTCCTCAAAAAAAACTTCTGGACAGAATTATTGAATCCAACAATGCTTTGTAGGTGTGCCCCTTATTTGGTTTATTCAATTTGGTTATTTTTCTACATTTGAACTTAGGTTTCATGCCGTTCTTCTATTATTCTCCTCTACTAGAGGGTATTATTATTATAGTCACCAGTTAAGCAGAAGCATTCTTTCTATCTATCTCGTATGTTCTACTAGCTTCGTGTCAAAGGTAGTAGAACCTTTAGGTCATGCTAAAAATATAAAGATATTTACTCCATCATTGAATTTACTTGACGCATTCAGAAACGATGAAGAAACATTGACGGTAGAGAAGAAAGACAGCAGAGTGAGGTGAATACATTTGCCTGAGTGATATATCGGTGAGTTTTATCTTCTTAAATGAGTTGATATGCTTTATATCACTGAGTTACAACAGTACAGAAACACCATAAATGACGAGTCGGAACCATCCGGTCCCCACAGCACAATATTATAGCAGTTTACATCATTTTGTAATATGCTGTGCTTTAGAATCTCTCTTTTCGGTTTTTGTGTATTTATTTTGATCAGATAAAAATATCAGTCTTTTTATCCCTTCAGTCAGATGTACTGGTTTGAACTGGATCATGAAGCAGAGAGACTGACCAAAACATCATACAAAATACTCAGGACATAAATGTTGCTGTTTGGGCTACAGTCCAGTTTACTCAATATAACTTCACTTAATGTAAACATGTGTGGGCTGCTGGACTATTACAGGTCTGTAGACCAGCTCTTGTCTGGAGGATGTGGACTGCTCGTTTATTACAGGTCTGTAGACCAGCTCTTGTCTGGAGGATATGGGCTGCTGGACTATTACAGGTCTGTAGACCAGCTCTAGTCTGGAAGATGTGGACTGCTGGATGATTACAGGTCTGTAGACCAGCTCTTGTATGGAGGATATGGGCTGCTGGACTATTACAGGTCTGTAAACCAGCTCTAGTCTGGAAGATGTGGACTGCTGGACTATTATAGGTCTGTAGACCAGCTCTTGTCTGGAGGATGTGGGCTGCTGGACTATTACAGGTCTGTAGACCAGCTCTGGTCCAGAAAATGTGGGCAACTGGACTATTACAGGTCTGTAGACCAACTCTTGTCTGGAGGATGTGGACTGCTGGTTTATTACAGGTCTGTAGACCAGCTCTGGTCTGGAGATCATGGAATACTGGACTGGTACAGATATTATGTTGTAAAGATTTTTCCTCCTACCAAAGATATGTTTGAGCTTGTTTTGGAAAAGCGGACTCGTCTCATAGTTTGTCCATCAGTGGGAGCTGACGAGGTTTTTACTCGCTGAGAAGTTCAAGGGTTCCTCAACAGAAAAGTGAATTGATTGACTATGAGTAGCATCCGCTCTTCTATGTCATAGTGGTCCAGACAAAAGCACGGATCGTTTTTCAATACATTTATAGGTAAGAAGTCCACAACTCTGCCGAGGACCTCTTGAACTTGCTGAAAGACCTGTGAATGTCTTCTTCAGCAATCTTCACTAAGCTGGGCTTGACATTTTGATCTCGCCTTGGATGAATGGAGTAGCATACTAAAGCGTTTACCGGTGATATTTAACAAGGTTATCTGATAGTACATATTCTATTATCTGCTCTGGGGAAGCTCATGACATTCAAATCGGGACGATTAGATCAGAACTTTTGGTGCCCTCAACAGAAACCTGCATGTTTCCCCTCTGATGGGATTTTGTGTGATCAGATTAAATCAGACGAGAAATGTTCTGATTCAATAAAACCATGTACAGAAATAGTCAAACGGTGATGGATGATGAGTGTGAGTGAGCGCCGTATTTTCTCAAATCCCCCTTCCTTTTGAGTGATTCTTTTTAATCACAGCAGCATTATTGCTGCTCCTCTATCGTGTAATGAGGAGTTTAACATCCTCGTCTGTCACCAGAGGAGAAACCCGAATGAACCTGAGATGGTTAGAATCAAGTCATCTATCAATCTAGTAGATTTGAAATAATTTTGAAACATGGGTTTACCACAAGTTTGGTTGTGTTCTGAAGTTGAAACAGTCAAGTCAGTGTCTGTGAATGTAAGCTTTTTCACTCAGCTTACATGAAAGCATCCGCTGCTGAAAAAAGCTGAGATGGAGAGAAATCTAGTTTCCTTTAGGGTAAAGAAGAAGAGCGTCACTGCCAGAGAACACCATCTCACCATATGTTCTTACAGCATGGTTTCCTCTTCTTCTGTCAAATCTTCCCTTAAGGGGTTGCCACAGCAGTTCATCCATTTCCAGCTTCCTGTCCTCTGCATCTAACTTACTACATGTCCTCTTTCACTACATCCAGAAACCTCCTCTTTAGTATTCCCGTTTTACTCCTTCCTAGTAACTCCTGGGCTAAAGTCTAATCCTGTCCATCCTCCTCACTCCCAGAGAACATCTGAACATCTTCAACTCTGCCTCCTGTCTTCTGGTCAGAACCACCGTCTCTAAACCATCCAGCAGAGCTGCTCTCACCTCCATCTTGGAAACCTTTCCCTTCACTCCTGCTGCTGCTCTTCT
>VRLP01004184.1:0-52578 GCA_009660295.1 Lophius piscatorius
CACAACACATAATGAAAACATGCTGCAAAAGCCACAACACAACACATAATGAAAACATGCTGCAAGAAGCCACAACACAACACATAATGAAAACATGCTGCAAGAAGCCACAACACAACACATAATGAAAACATGCTGCAAGAAGCCACAACACAACAGAAATGTTTGCAGAGGACACTTAATAGTGATGCACAGATCTGGACGTGTTTGTTTGTTCGGCTGTCCCTGTCTGGTGTTGGAAAATTAGCTAAAACCAGTCCTATGCTGCCGTCTCCGACAGCAACGGTATATCACCAAAAAGTCCCCAATCCCATGCGTTGTACTTGTAAGTGATCCAAAGAATTTGACTCCTCTTAATTATTAATTATTATTATTATTAATTAATTCCACAGTATTTTTCTTGAAACAGAGTACACATGAACTATTAGAGTAAAATTTGATATTGACCAGATATAACTCCTCGACTTGATTTAATAGGCACTAGATTTGGACTAAATTAGGCCAATGACTAAGAAGTTAAGCCTTAAAAACTAAATCGGACCAATGCGTGAGAATTTATGGCTCGCCAAAATATTTGGAGATAAAGCGCCACCATATATCATAACGTATATTCCTGAATTTTGTTTAATTTCACTATTTTTTTGGGCTTTTCTCGCTCTTTTGAATTTACACTTTACCTGTTGAATTTGCATAATTTGTCTGTGTTCTTGAGTGGGCGAAGAGATAATTTTCCCCCTCGGTTGTTAAATTGTCGGTGTGAGAACATTTTGTAAACCAGTTCACTCCCTAATGAAATTGTGGGAGGTTTTTAACAAGCTCGCATTTTCTTCTAACCATTTCTTTCCCTTTTACAGCCATTTCTAACATATTTTCTTTTAATAAAAATTAAGTTTATAGTTAAATCAAGCACCAGAAAATCCGTTGCTATTTTCGTGATGTTCTGACATCTCACCTGAAGTCGGTAGAGCGTGGCACCAGCCACTGGCAAACATCTGGTTGGCTAGCCATTGTCCGTGGGGCTGGGCTGGGGTCCAACCGATGAAGCTACATGAAGATACCATCCTGTGTGGTCAGAACTTGCAGGGATGGACTTTGGGCTTCGATCAAAAGCAGTACTGGTGGCAGGTGGCAGAGGGGACCTGGGTTTGCGGACTCTTGGTTTGGCCAACTGGTGCGTAAAGATCCAGAGCCGGTGAAGGAGGTGGACCAGTACCGACTTGATAAAGTTGGTCTCAACTCCACCCATAGCTCTGGTTCTGGAAGATAAATCCTGGAGAGGCAATGGGTCTTCACTGATCGGATCTGAAAGTGCAGTTGAGGTGAGGTCAGTGCCCGGATTGGGGAACATAGAATAGTGAATTTGCTTTTTGCAGATGATGTGGTTCTGTTTGCTTTGAAAGTGAACTGTGGGCAGCTTGGTGAAAATTTACCAGTTGATCTGAGGTCCAACAATTTCCTACGGTCCAGAACTCTGGGTAGAAACCAAAAGAGTGAATAATATTCCTGTGCCAAGGAGGTTATGTGTTTTATTTCAGGATCTCTTTTCATTTTGTCATTTGTTGATTTGTCAACAAATGTCTTTGTAAGTAGAATAACGGGGGGAAAAAACTATTAGAGAGATTTCCTGAAACTTGGAGGAAGAATATGACATTGGCTGGAAAACAACTTCTTCAATTTTGATTTATGTTTTTTTTTCAATTGTTTCTGTCAACTTCCTCCACAAAAGGAATATATATATATATAAATATATAGTATAAATAACCGGAAAGTTTATAATGCAACAAGGTGAAGGGGTCGGCCATGTTCTGCTGAACCAGTGCTGACAAAGACATGACCTAAGAGCAGATGCCTCCCATGCACACTATGCAGTCTGTGTGTGTGTGTGTGTGTGTGTGTGTGTGTGGGTCTGTGGGATACCAAGTCATCATAGGGGGTCATTGCACGGTCACACAATATAAATAAAATTTGAACCATGGGCACATTGTGGGCACAACAAGATGCTGAACAACATTCACTATTACCAAATCGTGCTTAGGGCACCAGTTTGGGTAGGGGCGGCTGAGCTGAAAGATTTCACAATTTTTATAAGTCCTAAGGTTAAAAAAGTTTCAGGACAGCAAAAAAATGTATAATAAAGACTCCCGAAATCAAAACTCAAATTTCTGTAATAGAGAGAGCTCATAGGATAATGAAAATATCACCTTTGCCCCACTTGTTCCCAAGTCTTACCTCAAGTTATGTCTGGTTATGAATGTTGTATGCAGCTGATAGCAGCTAGCCTGACCTGCTGGATTAGCCGGGACATTCTAGGAATATAATGATCCTGCTGGATCTGAGATTCCGGAAGGAATCAGTTATTTTCCTTTTAACGCCAACTTTCTCAGAAACGGATCCGGTCTAAAGGCTGAGAATAAACAGATCTCTCTCCAGCGGTGGGTCGTCGGTATCCTGCTGCAGTGGGAGTAGGTTTTTGTAGTAGCGGTGTTCAATTTCTTTGTTTCAATGTTTCTGCATACATGTGCAACCCTCTCCTGAAAAACCCTCACGAGTTCCTCTAATCGTGAAAAACTGGGCAATGACTCAAAAAAGATAAGAGGCCATCCGGGGCGACGAGGGAGCTCTTTAAATTGTCTTTCTCATCAACTGTGAGTCCTCCTGCCCTTCCTATTAACCTGTGCTGATTGAAAAAAGGAGAAATTAGGAGGTGAAGATTCCAACAGGGGTCACCAACACCAAGACCAAGTTTCTGATAACATAGAAAAAGTCCAATTTGTTAGAGAAAATTAAATGCTGGTAATTATTATGCTGAGCAGAGCAAAGGTACCAGAGAGGCCAAAAGTAGTTTGTTTCAATGATAATGTTTTAAAAAACACCTATTAACAGTGGAGATGGACGCTACGGGTTACTAATCAGGGTTGCGATATATTGTGATATTTTGCGATATTTATTTGCCATAAACTTGTGAAAAATAAACGTAAAGTTACGGAGTGTTAATGAAGTTTTCCAAAGGTTCCGGTTTTTGTGAAATGTAAAGTAATATATATTTTACTCGTCGTTTTTATCTGACAACTGGGCTAATACAAGGTATATAGAAATAATAGCCCATTTTTTTTGTATGTTTAGCATTGCAACAAGAATTTACATTGGAAAATAGAAATTTACAGTGTAGAATAAACACTCACATAGCAAGTACACAAACTCTACTTGACTGATTTTCTTTTGTTTGGTTAACGATTAAAGATTGAATTACGGTTTAATTAAAATGGTCTTTAGGCATTGGGGGACCCTTCTAGATTTTTGTTGTTGTTGTTGTTGTGCTTATTTTGATAACACTACTAATCACTCTCTCATTAAGCTCCTAAATCTGGAAGTGTGTTTTCTGCAGAGGTCAGTCGGCTTGTCAGGTTGTACCAAGTAATCAGACGAGAGATCGGGGAGTAATTAAAGGGTTTTATAGTTTGACATCAGTATTTTTTCAGTCATTCATTTATTATATTTGAATTAGACAGTTGTTTTCTGTATTTTGTGAGTGGAATTATCGTAACAGATGAATTGTAAATGTTGTCATGAGGCTTTTATTATGTCTTCCTTTATCTCTTGGTGGAGGTAGAGGTGAGAGGAAAGAGCAAGATGGTGCGTTACGGAGAACGGACGCAGGTTGGCCGTTACTTCTAATGCAAAACTAATGTACAGATTTGCATGAAATTCTACCCAGAGGTAGTTTTTGGTATATCCTAGACATTAATATATCTTGACGACGTTATGTAATAACCCCGCGATGTGACATCAAAATAAGTTTTCTTAAATTGTTTTGCGACATAAGGCACACGGGAGTTTGTTTTTTTATGCCAATAACTCATAAATTTATGTACGAATCTGCATGAAATGTTACCCAGATATAGGTTTTGCCATGTCCTAGAGATGATTACATGTTGGTGACGTTACGCCATGACCTCACGACGTGACATCATAATGATGTTTTCTCAAAGTGTTGCGAGATCGGGCACTTGGGGAGATTTATTTTGGCAATAACTCATAAATAAAAGCAGGAATCCACATGAAATTTTTACCAAAAGTAGGTTTTGGCATGTTATAGAGATGATAATCTTTTGTGACGTTAAGTCGTGGCGTAATGTAACGCAACATCATAATAGTATTTCTTTGCTTTCTAGTTAAGATATTTAAAATTAGGATAATCTCCCCTATCAGATTTAAACTGCTGCGGTTCTTGTGGATGATGGAATGGTTGTGTTGTAGATTACAGGCGCCGGGGGATGGGATGGGGGATAGTGCGCACAGTATGGATTGGTGAGATGGGATGGTTATGTGGGGGGCAACCACAGGATGTTGAGAAGTCCGACAGTCTGATTGTGGGAGAAGAAGCTGCTGTTTCACTTGTGAAAGTTCCGATACTCTGCAGCTTCTTTTTTTTTTTGTCGACAATTCAACATTCTGTCTGAGGCGTGGAGGGGGTCCTTCAGAGATGGAAGCAGCTCTGTGCACACGGCGTTCCTGGAATTTGTCATTGATAGAGGGGACGGAGACTCGGAGTATTAGGAATTCACACTCCCGAACCACAGAGTGATGCATCCAGCCAGAACCCTCAGCTACTGGACTGATTGTGTTGAATGCTGAACTGAAGTCCATGAAGAGCATTGGAGTCCAGATGTGACGATGGCACAAATGGCATCGTCAGTGGGACAGTCGGTACACAAAGTCCAGTTTCCATTTGTCACGACATGCTGTACTTCATCATGACGGTAGTTCGCAGTCGACTTCTTAGCCAAAGGGACGATGAAGGTTAGTTTGAATTCTCACTAGTCAAAACTCCAATTCAAAAATTCTCTAATCCACCTCTTTTCAAGATATCTACATAAAACTTTTTAGATATCCTAAAATACATTTTGACAACTCAGAATGACTTTATAGGTAACTTGAACTGGAATTCCCACTTGTCAAAATGTCACAGTAGAAATCTACAAATAGATGTTCTGACTGATCCAAACGAAGTCCATAAAAGTTTGTACGAGACAAGATTTTAAATGAAATTGATATATGTTGTTAATTCTACAAACTGAGCGATCTTACCTCATGTTGTGTCTGGTTATGAATGTTGTATGCAGCGTTCTGTCTGAGGGACATTGTGAGAATCTAATGATCCTGCTGGATCCGAGAATCCGGAAGGAGCCATTGGTGTAAAAAAAACAAAACAGCGCCGTTGGAAGTTATTTCCGTTTAACGGCAACTTTCGAAGAAACAGATCCGGTCTAAAGGCTGAGAACGAACACGTCTCTCTCCAGCGGTGGGTCGTAGGTACCCTGCTGCAGTGGGAGTAGATTTTTGTAGCAGTGGCAGTGATTTTGTTTTATCTGTGAGTGTTTTCTTCGTGGGTTATGTACGTTCATGCATGCATGCAAGTGCAACCCTCTCCTGAAAACCCCTCACGGGTCGGACATGCTGTCACGACGTGAGTGGCTGCAGCTCGAGAGCCACATTCACAGAGTAAAGCGTCGGAGGATCTGACTGAGTAAGAAGCCGCACAGCTGCGGCAGTTAAGGGTCGTCCTTGTTGGAAAAAAAAAACAAAAAACCAAGGCTTCAAATCGCCGCGAACGACTCAGACTTCCTCTGAAGGATGGTTCACTGGGCATGAAAATATAAGCTGCAGCAGCAGACGGAGAAATGTTCTGCTCTGTTTCGTGCGGAGGAAGAGGGAGGCGTGGAAAGGGCCTCACGCGGAGGCTGCTAGCAGCTACCTCTGGAGAAATTAGCACATAATGTGCTCCACTTATAATTCATAAAGGCTTGTTAGCACCGGGGTTGACTGTTAAAAGGAAAAAAAGAAGCCACACGGAGAATGCAGCAAAGCTTTTAAGAGTTTACATTCAGGCTTTTTTTAGTAGATTGTAACCCAGGAAAGGTTATCGGTAAAAAACTTCACATGGAATGAGGGACAATTTGTGTCAGAGAGATTATTAATGGATGTCAGGGATCCCTGATTGGCTTGTCCGCTCCAGATGCTTTGTGTTAACGTGAAAGCTCGAAAACTACTTCATGGATCATTTCCAAATTTGAATTTTATATAGACCGTAGTGCGAGGAAGTACTGGATCGATTTTTGGAGCCATCAGTTGCATACTTTCCCCCACCAGGAGGGGCTTTATCTCCAAAATCAGCGTTTTCGGGCCACCATTCCTCGTTTAAGTCCAATTTTGGTGCATATGAATCGATTATCGACGTATATATCATATATTAATCTCACAGTTCATATTTTACTCATAGGGGGAAACTTTTGTTTACTGTTGATGAAATGAAATATGACAAAAACTGTTCTTTGAACATACGTTTTTGTCATATTTCATTCTAATAGTGCATAATGTCCATAGTCATAATCTTTTTTCTTTTTTTTTAAACTACTGCGGACCTAACGTTACATTTGATTTTAGGATTTCAATCAGGGGGATCGCTTGTACAACGCAAGGGAGTGGGGACTTTCCGGAATATACTCTTGTGTACAGCTAGTTTGTATAATACTGTATCATCAATTAATCCCGTTAATTCCCAACCATGTGTCCCATTCTGCCCATATTGACTCATATGAATTTAAACAAGGGGATTTATCTCATATATATATATATATATATATGTATATATATATATAATCACTATAATCGTATTTTACTCATTAGTGGGAGCTTTTCAGTCCAACGGGGTCTAAATATACCTCTTATCAATTGACAAATGGAAATCTGTCTTGTTTAATTCCTGAGCTCAGAAAAACTAGATAACTATATTTATCTTCATGATTGAGTAAATATGGGATCTGATCCTAGAGCAGACTGCTGACGTCATAGAAATAGTTAGGTTGAGTCAATATGGACTGTTTGAGATTATTAACAAGTCACATTTAATTTGAGGAGTTCGGTGGGAGTGCGTGTACAACGCAGGGGATTTGGGGCTTTTGCGGATAAACACTTGCTGACTCCTTTGTTTAAAGGAGTTTACATGGGTTGATAGAAACATGGAGGTCTCTGACACAACTTCTACGCAAACTTCAGGAACTTATTGAGGCCATATTTGAAGAGCGGTGACACAAACAGTACCGTTTCTTATAATGGCCGGGTTTACCGATCTTGGGATCCTAATATCCCGGCGATATGAGGATACGAGGATAAATCAGGACAGTCTTTGGGGATTGGAGAGACGGTGGAGATGTCGTCATGCTTCGGTAATCTCCCTGTTTCATTCCTTCAGTCAGATTTAGAAGAATAAACAAATAAATGACATAGCTTGGCCCAAAGCCCGCTGATATTTTTCCATTTCCTCCCTGCAGACAGAATAATGTTCTGTTTTCAGGCGAGGAAGAGGAGGAACAATGACATTTTATATAACATCATATATTATATCTGCAAGTAATGGCATAAAATTCCACTGATACCATTTTTTTTTTAGCATTTATTTAATCCATTTGTGTCCCTGCCAAGGATTGTTGAATCATATATATTTGATTTATGATATTTGCCTCTGCAAAATCCAATAATATGCATTATTCACTGTTACCTTAAGGAGTGGGAATCCTTGAAGGCCCTAGGCCTCTCTCCAGCTTCTGCTATTTGCTTTATTCCGACAGAGAGAAAGGACTTTTTTAAGAGGCAATATTCAAACTACTTTTCCGATCTCTTATTAATGACGGAAATGTAGAAAAATACATATATTTGCTATGAGTGCAAACAAACAAGGTTCTGAAGTCGGATGATTTCTGAATATTAAAATACTCCAAAAATCAACAAGGTTTTTTTTCTTTTATGTTACTCCAAAAAAACAGGAAGATTCGTCATAAATTAGCCTCAGATATGAAGTCAGGGCCCCGTGTGATATCTGCTACTGCAACTAGCTCAACTGTCAGCATCGAGGGTTGCATAATGCATCAAGGTTCTGGTCGGAACCATCAGCGGGCAGGCGAAAGTTACCGGCGCTGCTATTATTGCTTACATTTATAAGAGTGACGAAACTTTTTCAGAAGATTAGTCAATCAGTGCTTTGTTTCAAAAGTTCACCTGTTTTAAGTTTGCTCAACGACCAAGAGTTCAGTCAGGAAGACTATCCTGTTGCACACTCGGGCCACAGCCACCGCTCATTCCGCACTATTAACCTCAATCTTACATGCTAAGCCCTTTTTAAGTGTGAAAGGACGCGGGCCGTTGGTTTCCCACGGGGGCCTTCCGCGATTAAGCAGCCCAAAAAAACTCCTCAGTGACGCTACATCTACTGGTTTTTGTCAGATTACGTAACCAGCCCATATTCAAAGAGACCAGAACATTAATCTGGTGGAATAAAGTGTTAAAATGAGGCAATGAGGGATAAACACTAACTGCATAGAGACACGCTGAAACCATCGAGGACGCAGCACTATTACACATTATGACGTTATGCCGCATCGCTAATGTCACGTATCTCACGTATGTCATGACTAACTAATCAACTCTCAACCGCCACAGTCACGTTTACTCATAGGACCACCAAAAGAAGCAAAACTGATACTCAACCTCATTCATACCACAACAGCAGCAACCATCTACAGAAAGGAATCATCAATAGATATTTGGGATTCTTAAAACATTAGACCCACCGAAGCTGTTCCTCATCTGAAGACAAAGTCCGTCCTCCTGTCTTTCTATAAAAAAAATAGTTCAATAAGACGGCCATAAAGGACACCGGTGTGTTTCAGTTCCTTTTTCCATTGGCATGGAGGTCCTATTCTCCAATAAGTTTAAATTTCTTGGAAATGAGCGCTCAGCCGGAGCAGAGGATATGAATGAAGCTCCTTCCTCATATGTAATACGGACGCAGGGCGAGCCTACCTTAAGAACACGCCCAAGCCTACCTAGCATACTTTAGTTTGTTAAAGAATACGCCCTATATGAGGATTTGAAATCTGGCTGGTTAAAATATTGGGCCAATCAAATAAAATCATCCCGGTTATTTTAACAGCCAGAGGCTTTCGCTCTGACGGTTCACTGGAAGCCGCCGTGGAGAGAAGAAAATGAAATGAAATTGAAGAAACAGATGGGAACAAACTATTCTGTTAGTGTTCTCTCTCTTATCTAGTTCTTTAACGCTGCTGGTTCAAATGCCCTCCGCCTCCGCATCTCCACCAAATCCCCAGAGATCCATCAGCCTCAGCAGAGTCATTAGCCACCACCACCATCAGTATCCAGACTCCAAAGGGACGTATTTCATGCTGCTTCCTTCGCTGTCTGCTCTTTTAATGTCCTCATTAAGGAAAATCCACGGTGAATTTATTGTGTGCATATTTCATAATATCTACGTATCATCTATCTATTAGGGGCGTTTATTAATTTGGACACTGAATTTACCATAAAATAGGAAATTGTTTGGTAAAGCTTGTTTTTAAACAGTAAAAAGAAATCATGTCTATGAAATAATTTCATTGTGAAATAACATTATATGTTATATTTATTATATGCAAAAATCCATCTGCAACTTGTATTTCATGGAAAGTAGTCCATTTTTAATTTACAACCTCGCCTGTTTGATAAAAGATGTTCATTTTCCGACCTTTAATAGACTTTTTTGGTCGTGTCAAGTTACACAATTCTGTTCAGTTAGTCTTCATATGATATAATATGCCCCCCAAAAAAGAAGAAAATTGATATTTTGGAAATTTTCAGACAAAATGTCTCGAGAACATTTTTTTTTTCAGGTGTAAACTGTAGTCCTATTTTAGCTTCCAATGATTTTAAATAGGAAAATGATATAAAATAAAAAGAAATACAAAGAAAAAGAAAAAAACTGACTGGTAAGGTAACTTAAATGAATACTGGCACAGAGGGGAAGTGGAACACAGATGAAACGTGATATAAGGTGGGGAAAAACAAGAAACGGGATGGCAGGGAAACACGGCAGGAAGTCTCAAACGCCAAGGGATGTGCATCAGAAGACTTGACAGTAAAGAGGTGTGAGAAAAAGTGGCTTGATGAGGTACGACAATCAGAACCTGCCCTCCAACCTGGATTCCACCTGTTAGCCTGTGAGTGAGTCTGACGCTGTTCCCACACGATCATTTAATATTTATCTTAGGGAGAACTGTCAGCGGAAGACGTTTTTCAAATGTATTTGTGATCCCACACCTACAAAAGAAGCGATTAGGTTGTAACTTGAAGCGAGGGGAAGTGCCCAGCTTGTCATCCCAATCATTCTGACGGAACTAACACTAACGGCTAATCTGTCAGTTTCAGTTTGGTGTACTTCCTGTGGGCTGATTTCTGCAGCTGTCTTCATTTTTGTCATCATCATCGCCGCCACCGCCGCCGCAGATGCTTTGTTTTAACGCAATAACTCCAAAAACAATTTCATGCACCATTTTCAGATCTCACATAGTCTTTAGTGCGAGGAAGAAGTGGATTGATTAGGGGAAAGGAAAGTTTCCGACACTATGTGGACTTTTACCTCCATAACTTTCCTGCTAAGAAAGAAACTTCATGTTAGCAAGATAACTCAAAAAATTGTATCATGGATCTTTTTCAAATTTTAGACCCACTTGGACCTCAGTGCGAGGAAGAACTGGAGTGTTTTAGGGAAAGTTTGGTTGTATATTTCTAACAGTAAGAGGGGGCTTCATCTACATACGTCCGAATTTCTCAACCGTTGGTCCGATTCAGTCCAAACCTGGTGAATATGATGCGACTGGAGGATTATATCTTTTATATGGTGTGATATACTCTGATAGTTCATATTTTACTCACTAGGGGGAGCTTTTTCAAAAAAAACATAGTGATGGGGGACTTTTAAGGGGTATACCCTTGTTGTGGGTGACAACAGCATAGGTCCAGTTTTCTTATAGTAATCAAGTTTTGATGAACCCTGCCCCCCCAACATATGACCTAAGTAAAGATGTTGACTTTCAAAGCTTCACATTTTGTCGTCTCTCTTTCCTGTCGACACATCCTGCACTCTCTCCGGTGTTAAATCTCGCTCCTGAGTCAGACTGGGTGCTCTTACCAGCGGTGACATCCTGAGACAAAGCGACAGGCACTTATGCATATCATATGAGTGCAGGAGTACGAGGAGAGACGGAGCGTGAAGCGGCAGCTCAGCCGCTGGAGACAGATCAGTGACTCGGTAATACTTTAAGTTGAGCTGAGTTCAGCCTGACGTACGTGGAGGGTGAAGCGTGGCAGAGGGAAACAGGTGCCAGGGAGCCCAACACAATGGGTTGCGATTTGATTTCATGAATTCTTAATTTGAAAGACGATTTTTTTTTAAGGATTGATTGGAAAATTAGACCATTATCTGTATTGCATCTTCATCTCGCTCTTTCCTCTGCATGTCCTCTTTCATCACATCCAAAACTTCCTCTTTCCCTTTTTTCTCCTGCGTTGCAGCTCCATCTCCAGCCTCCTTCTGCCAGTAGATCCACTATCCCTCCTCTTCTTCACGGGTCAGAACCATTTCAATCTGTCCTCTCTGACTTTGTCTCCATGACTCTAACCTGAACTGTCCCTCTGATGTCTCCTTTCCTATCCTGTCCATCCTCCTCACTCCCAGAGAACATCTGATCATCTTTGATTCTGCCACCTTCAGCTCTAAAATTTTGAACCTGTTCAGCCACTAAATGATCTGATGCTGCAATTTTTTTATGCAGTGCAACTATTTGCAAAGTCAGTGAAAAGAAGTGGTGAGCCATCAGGGCCAAGAAAAGTATTCTGTTCAAAACTAGAAGAATCAGAAAATAATATTTTCACAATGTAAAACATTTTAAAAACGTTGAGTCTTAATGTATTCGGAATAGTTTTGTCCAATCCGTCTATTGATATCCTTTCATCGCTCCACTTCCTGCTGCTTCCTGTGAGCTCATAGAAATCAGACCCTTGTGTTATCCAATCAGAATTCTCCACTGCTGTCTCCGGGTAAAGAATCTACTCTTAGGCATTCAGAATTTTGAGTGGGTCCCCCTTCGCTCAAAACAAAAGGGATGATTTTTGTTGATTGTCATGCACTTTAACCTAAATTAGATTTCAAATTTGTCGTGCTGGGTGTGTTTTTTGACACACACACAGGTTTTAGAACCAAGTCTTTTGGGCTTACCTCATTCTATGTCGGCATTAGGAAGGCCAGTTACTGCATTAACTTGAGCATAAATTTATAGCTGGAGTGTTTCCGGTTAACTAGAGTATCTACTTCCTCTACCCAGTGGTCATTTTCATCCTTTACACAAATTAAAATTTTCTGTAGGAATAGGACTGGGCAGCGTAGCCGCTGGCCTCCATGGCAGGGGAAAAGGATTTCTGCTGAAAGGCAGCGGTGTCCTGTCCAAACATAACACTGAGATATTTTTAAAGAAACAAAGGAGGATGGACTTTGTCTTCAGATGAATGGTGTTGTGGTGTGAATCGGGTCTAGGTTTAGCGGTCTGGTGGTGCCAGTGTGCCTTTGGTCACATATGTTTAGGCGCAGCAGCTTGGCTTGAGTCTGTGACGAAACCCTGTTGAATCCTAATTGTGCAGCCTACATTTTATGGTGTTGTCGTTTTCTTGGTGGTGGTCCGAGAAAATGCGACTGGTTGTAGTAATAACAATTATGCAACATATATGTGACATCTACTAGGGATGTAGCTTCATGCCATTCTATGAAATAGTACCGCATCCTTGATGGTTTCAGCGTTTTTCTATGCCGTTTGTGTTCATCCCTCAGAGGTGTTGAACCTCGTCCCTCGAACCACTTTATTCCGCTAGATAAATGTTACTGTCCCTTTGAATATGGGCTGTTACGTACTCCGAGGTAATGTCACGCAGAAGTTATTTCAGGGCAGCTTAACTGTTGGATAGTAGCACTGAAAGATGAGGTGGAAAATCCACGGCCCGCCACTGATGCAGGGCCACAAGTTCACCTGAGCAGTCTCAAAATTGTGGTTACTGACACAAATGCATGATGGGAATGTCACAAAATTGCATCGCCTCGTATTTGAGACTACTGGCACCTACTCATGGCTTTAAATGGATTTTGTATGCAATTGCGTGACCCAACATATTGGTGTCAAACAATGACTTTCGTATCGGCTTCCAGCGTTACACTCCTGGTATCGTATCCTCCTGATATCGCTGAGAGACAGCTAACATTCTGTCTCTCAGCTATCATTCTTAGCTAAGTGTTAGCTGAGAGACAGGTGGCGGGTCCTCTTCCGTAAAAGCCACCATGTTGGGTCCAGTAGCCTAGAATGGACAACAATTGCGCTTTTAGGCTGGAGTGGCAGAAAAGTGATGACGAAACTCTTCTTCACACCTCTTAAAAAAAAAACACACAACATAAGAAGGAAGAAAGATCTAATTGTAAAGTAGCTGCTGGATTTAAAACATTGGATGTGTGACAGCGGTGCAGGAGGGTCCCACCACGGACCTCTCTCCGGTGCCAGGGGTTGCGTATCCCTTTTGGTGGTGCTTGGCCCCTGGCACCGGGGAGAGACTTGGAGACAAACGTGGCTTCAGACTTTTCAATACCCCTCCTGTTACGACCCCACCTCTTCACGGGGTCATGGACCGAGTGCATAGTTTAGCCACATGTAGGCCTTGGTAGAAACTGGGAAGGGGTGAGCTGGGGTGCAACAGGTTGCAATCTGGAACTTAACCGCATGTTACACACCGTACCTCTAAACATTCCTTCCTCTCATTTGTTTTTTCTTTCAAGCGGTGGAATGTGAGAACGTTAGAAGTTAACACCTGAGTAAGAGTGATTAACAAGATTAACCAGGGAACTTCCCAGCCAGCCATAAATAATGTCTTCGCGAAAACATGTTTTTTTTAATTAATAATACATGAAGGAATACAAGAGAATATTTGGCAACATCCCGCTACATCTCAGGTTGACTTTCGAGGCTCCTTCATCTCCCGCCTGAAAGCACCCCCCCTCCTCTTCAGACATCCGCCGGCTTTGCCAGATGCTTAACTGTTGACTGCGATCATTCATCAGGGAGACATTTATCATCGGCGCTAATTAAATGTTTTCTAAAAACAACACCCTGTCATCCCACGCCTCGTCTTCCTCCTAAAGGAGCTAACGCTGGGAGTCTGCGCGGTCGCGGCCACCCGTCACTGCTGACCAGGGGTTGTGTTTGCTGCTGGTGTGTTCCTGAACACTTCCTGAGGGTGATATTGAAACCAAGTCAATATTTATGAGTATTGCTGCCGTGGGCGCTTCCCTAATGGCATACGGCTGCTGAGGTGTCTGTGCAGAGCGGTGAAGGCAGGACGCCTGAGGCGGGTGACGAGGGGAGGGCTGAGGAGGAAAGAGAAGAAAAGAGACATACAGGAAGTGTGAGAGAGGGAGAGAGAGAGAGAGAAAGAGGGAGAGAGAGGAGCTTCATACTGCTGGCCTTTGTAATGGTGATGTTGATATCCTACGACCTGGCCGCAGGATTAGAAATCCATTCAAACTCTGCCTGCAGCTGTCAGACTGTGTGTCGGCGTGGATGAGTGCCGTGAATACACACTTCCTGTTTCGGTCGTACATAATGAAAACACAACAGTGTCTCTCTTTAAAATCCCAGCATGCACCCGTATTAAACTATTTTCTTACATAGCCATGAATGTTATCTGTGATTTAAATACCTTCATGTCTTCATGACTGAGTACATTTAATTAACGCAATGTTTTGTACATCAATACTCAGTGTTTGGATGTATAAACCTGGACTGTTTCACTCTATAAACCTGGACTGTTTCACTGTATAAACCAGGACTGTTTCACTGTATAAACCTGGACTGTTTCACTGTTTGAACCCGGACTGTTTCACTGTATAAACCTGGACTGTTTCACTGTATAAACCTGGACTGTTTCACTGTTTGAACCCGGACTGTTTCACTGTATAAACCTGGACTGTTTCACTGTATAAACCAGGACTGTTTCACTGTATAAACCTGGACTGTTTCACTGTTTGAACCCGGACTGTTTCACTGTATAAACCTGGACTGTTTCACTGTATAAACCAGGACTGTTTCACTGTATAAACCTGGACTGTTTCACTGTTTGAACCCGGACTGTTTCACTGTGTGAACCTGGACTTTAAACTTCATGAAACTGGACTGTTTCACTGTATAAACCTGGACTGTTTCACTGTATAAACCAGGACTGTTTCACTGTATAAACCTGGACTGTTTCACTGTATAAACCTGGACTGTTTCACTGTGTGAACCTGGACTGTTTCATTGTGTGAACCTGGACTGTTTCACTGTGTGAACCTAGACCATTTCACTGTTTGAACCTGGACTTTAAACTTCATGAAACTGGACTGTTTCACTGTGTGAACCCGGACTGTTTCGATGTATGAACCTTAGTAGCCAGAATGAATCACTTGCCACGTTGCTACGGACACACATTAGTGTGAATAGTAAGAATATCAGTAATAGCAGTGTTTCATTTTTGGCATTGAGAATTGCTACGTTGCCTCATTTGCATATTGAGCTCATTCAAAGCATTCCCTTTGTTTCCTGCAGTTCAAACTGTAATGCAAATTTGAACTCCAATGGAAGGCAAAGTAAGAAGAACAATAAGTATGCTGAATAGTAGTCAGCATGCTGAGTGTTCAGTCCACTCCGGTCCATTTGCTCACCAGGGGTGGATTTTCTATCTCCACTGTTGTTTTTACAACAAACTATGATGTTTGTTTCCTGAATGCTAATGTGGCTCATAAATGTAGTGGCAGAATAAATATGCATGCATTATATTCATATTTATCTGTTGACTGATAATTGAGGAGAGAGTACAAAAACAATTATCCGGTGAAGATAACATACTGTTCCAGGACTGAAGTTTTACGCAAATTAATTACTGGGCTATAAGTGCTCTTCATTAGAAAATACAGCTCATTAAATGCAAATGAGAACTAAAGAAGAAGAAGATTTCGCTTAGCCTTAAAAACTCTCTCTCCGTATTCGATATACTGTGTAGGCGGGCTCCACATCCTTTTTTCGCAGCACAGACTGGATTAATATTGATGGTTTACTTCCACACCGGCTAAAGGGACCAACTAGTCAGTCAGACTAGGGGCATATCCCCGAAAAGTCCCCAATCCCCTGCGTGGTACAAGCAGTCCCCTGGATTGAACTCCTCAAATTAAATGCAAAGTTATGTCGACAGTATATTCTGTAAAAAAAATAGTAGTAGTAAATGTAATAGTGGTAAATACTATTATAAATAAGTATAATAGTATTGAGTATGATATACTTTATATCCATTATTTATTCATACGCATCGAATTTGGTAAAAATCGGATCCACGTTTGAGAAGTTACTGACCAAATGTTTTTGAAGATAAAGCGCCCCCTAGTGTCAGAAATTGGAAACCAATCTCTCCCAAAATCGTTCCAGTTCTTCCACTCACTAAGGTCTATGTGGGTGTGAAATTGAAAAATGATCCATCACACACCTTTTTTAAATTTTATCCGGAAAACAGTGTTTTATCGTAAAGAAGCTCCCTCTAGTGAGTAAAATATGAACTACTGGAGTAAAATATAATATTTACAAGATAGATCTCCTCGAGTCGTTTATTTTGCACCAATTTGGACTAAATCGCAGCAATGGTTAGGAAGTTGTGTTCGATAAACAATGTTTTATACCCCACTGCAGTTTGCCTACATGCCCCATATGGGAGTGGAGGAAGCCATCCCTTTTTTTTTTTTTTTGACCTCTCCACTTTTTTAACCAGCATGCAACCTGCTCTGCTTAGCAATAAGCTCCAGAACATGCTGACGGAGGCTCCACTAGTGGATTCCTGGATTTCCACCTATCTCACGCGGTCGGTCACAATATGTGATTCTGCAGAGCCACAAAGGGTCGGACAATATAATGAGCAGCAAGGGGGCACCTCAGGGGGACGGTCTTGTCTCTCTTCCTGTCCACTCTCTACACCTCCGCCTTCAGATACTCCTCTCAGCTTTGCCAGCTGCAGAAGTTCTCACACGACGAAGGGCAGGAGCCTGAGGACCGGAGTGTGGGGGACAGTTTTTGTGGAGTGGTGCGGACTGAACCACCTAAAACTCAACGTCAACCACAAAGGAGTCGGTGGTGGACTTTAGGAAGTGGAAGACCAGACTGAGCCCAGGTAGCACCAAAGGATCAGAGGCGGAGAGGGTTAAAAGTAGATTAGTGTCCACGAGTTGTACTGGACTAACAGATTTCTATGGAGACTCAGATTCTTCAATGTCTGTAGAACCTGCTGCAGATGTTCTGCTGATCAGCAATCAGGAAAGTTGGTTCTGTCCTACGAGTGGACGATGCTGAGGAAACTACTCAGTCAACTTCATTGGTGGACTTAAACCACTAAGGACCGTCAAAAAAAAAGACACAGGAAGTCTTTTCTACCGGTGACTGTCAAATTGCTTAGCCCCGCCCCCTTTTGCAGGAAGGACAGCTGAAACTGAGAGACACTGAGAGCAAAGATAACAATATTATGTACAATTTTAGCTCTCATGTTCATTTTTTCAGAAGAAATATTACCTTAAATATCTCTACATTTATTTTTATGTGCAGTATTACGTTTATACGCAATATTACTTTACGGTATTATTATCATATATGCTCAGGTAGGCTCACCATCATGCTGTCCTCAGGCACTGATTGACATTTAACTCCTTGTTTTATATATTTTCTCTCATAGTTAATACTCTATTTACTTTCCTCAGCGATTGTATAGTTATGTTACTATGATTTTGGAGCAATATTTGGCAAAATTTCCTTTGAGATCACTACAGTTTTATTTTATCTCTTATCTAATAAAAAGTAAACATGATTAAAAAAAATTTAATATCATTGTTGGAGGTTTTTTTATGTATTATTATTATCTAGTGGTGAAGTTCAGATAGAAACTTGCAGGAGACAACAGTTCACACCATGTTTTCCCTTTTTTTTTTATTCTTAGCCATGTTTTATTTTAAATGAAACATTAAACTGAAGTTTCCTGCTGTTTTATTTATTATTATTTCCCCACATATTTAAAAGACTGGGTCTCTTTTAAGGTGCTATTTAAATTCAAGTTATTATTATCAATATTATTACTTATTTAATCCCTCAAATTAAAACGTGAGGTTATGTGACTGAATAGGAAATATTACAGTAAAACAGGATATATGCATGATAAATCTACTAGACTCGATTAATAAGCACCAAATTTGGACTAAAGCGGATCAGTGGTTGAGAAATGATGGCCCTAGAACTTTTAGGGATAAAGCTCCTCCCAGTGTCAGAAATCTACAACTCACCTTTCCCAAAATCAATCCAGTACTTTCTCACACTACTCTGTATAGATATACATTTGAAAATGATCTGTGAAATAGCTTTTGAGTTTTGTCCTGAAAACAGTATTTACATATAAAAAAAACCTCCCCCATCCCTCCATCTATTTTTTCCGCTTATCCGGGGCAGGGTTGCGGTGGCAGCATACTGGCCGCTTCAAACTCCGATCAGACAACCGATCCAGTCTATGCCGGAGGTCACGGACTGATGAAGCCAACAGGACCAGATCATCTGCAAACAGGAAAGATGCGATTCTATGCTCCCCCAACCGGATACATTTCTCACCTCGACTTCCCCTTGAGATCCTGTCCATGAATATCAGGGACAGAATCGGAGACTTCGGACAACCTGGGAGGAGTCCAACATTCACTGAAAACGTGTCTGACTTCCTGTCGAGCACAAATCTCACGTTGGTTATATGGCCCGTAAAAATGGCTCATAGTTAAAAGCTCCCCCTAGTGAGTAAAATTTTAGCTATTGGAGTAAAACATGAATCAAAACAAGCTGGAACTCCTAGAGTCGATTTATTCCCACCAAATTTGGACTAAATCGCGACAACAGATGCAAAATGATCCAAAAGCTTTTGTAGATAAAGCTCCCCCTAGTGTTGAAAATATACAACCAACCCTTTACCAAAATCAATCCAGTTCTTCCTAGCACTGAGGTCTATGTCGGCCTAAAATTTGACAATGATCCAAGAAATTTCGTTTGAGTCATAGCGCTAACAAGAAGGGGCTGCAGCGGACGCGGCGATAAGGTAAGACCCAGAATGTTAATAGCGGTACCGTTGAAAAGTCCCAGTTTTTTACTCTATTGCCTCATGAAAACCTCTAAAATGATGCCGTCAGGCTTTCCACTTTGTAAGGCTAATGTAATGAGCATTTAAGCCGACTTCGATTCGAAGCTCATCTCGTTAGCTGATATTGATTTACCTGTTCGGGGTTCGATCGCACCTGCAGTCAACATTTCTTTTTTAATGAAACTATGAATGAACCTCTGTTCTTAACCCAAACTCACGTGGCGTCACAGGCAGCATGGAGGCAACTCATTTCATCCACTCAAGGTGTTCTCGCGCATTTATTTGTCCTGACTCTAATAGCCTCTCAGTCTGGTTTTGGCTTTTCTCTCATGAGCTGCTTCATCAGCCGTCAGCAAACCATGTGACTCCAGTTAATATCCAAATATAACCCGTTTATATTTGGAGGGAACAATAAAGCCGGATCATGACCTATCCTGATATATGTAGAATGATTTCATCATTTAAGGTGGAGCTAAATTACAATCTATATATATATATATATACATACTATAAGTTTATTTTACAACACTTGTGTATTGATGTTTTGCCTAAAGTGATTATTATTCACGACTTTAATCATGACTAATAATCTTAATAGAGTGTACTGAAAGCATTGAGTCACATTTATTAAAGTACCCACGGCTCCTGAAGGCAACATATTTGGGTAACGCCCTGAGCTTTCTTTTTTATTGCTGTCACTCATCGCCCCACGCCCCTCTCAGTTTATGCCCCGCCCCCCAAAGCCGTAAATGGCAAAAAGTCTGAAACTCAGAACATTTGATCTTTTTTTTTTTTTTTAAATGACCAAACCTTTTGACCTTGATTTGGCTCGATAGGTGACCTTGAAACCCGATTTGCTCCCCGGACTCTGGGCGGGGTCAAAACCAGAGACTTAATCTTTATAATGTGGTATCTATATGTAGAGTGTAACAACGGAATAATAAAGGGTAAACATAACATAATACGGAAGAGCATTCCAAACCGTGTTAGACACAAATAAATTCATATTTAATGTGATATTTTTTTTCATTTGAACATATGGTCCTATATCATCATAATCATCATCATCATCATCATCATCATACATAGGGCTTCATCGCTATAACCCGAAACGCCTGCAGAGAATAGATAAGCCGAGGAGCATCTGGCTCATTTACATGATTTCGTCAAGTTCTGCTTCGTTCTAGGGTCCAGACGCGGCGAGATTCTGCCGTGGCGGTGGTGTTGTTTCCCACTCCGCCGCTTTAGTTTCACTCTTCTGCAGCTGTTGTGTTAAAACGTGAATAAGCCAAACTTTTAGAACGTATGTTATCGAACGGGGGATTGCGCTGATGCAATCAGGATGCAAATTATACGCCGGGATGGTTCCAAGCCTCTGGTACAGAACCTCAACGGCTGTCATCTGGCAACTCTGGATGTCAAGCTCCACCCTGTCAATCAAAAACGTAGCTGAGGAGAGTGAAATCTCTGATCTCCTGACGCCGGGTCCGTGATCCGAGGCCCTCAGCCTCGATTCTGTTAGCCGACCCTGATCCAGGCCGAGGACCAAAGGTGAGTGGGCTTCCTCGGTCAGGGGTCTTCCTCTCTGGAACAATCTTCCTTAGGAGATCGGACTGGTTGGCTCTTCATCCTCATCATCCTCGTGAATCTCTTCTAAAAAACATTTTTATAAATGTGCTTTTCACCGCGGTCGTCGTCTGAATTTGACCTATTAAGACTTTTTATGCAATCTTCTTTTATCGTCTACTTTTTTCCATCATTTTATTACTTAGTACGCACATCTTGAAATACCAGATATCACCTGAACTTACACACTCAGCATTTTTCATGTGTAACTGTGAGGTCATTATCATACGACATATCCATAAAGAAGATATATTCTTATTCCTATTAGTTTATATTCTTAATTTACACATGACTGCACACTGCAGGCAGGAGCTACGTTTAGATATTATGACGCATTTACATTACATTTATAGCTTTTTTTGAGTTACAATATATGTTACCATTCTATAATAAGACTCTCCTTATGAAGGATTTATTAATGGCTAGTTCATAGTTTACTAATTAAGTTGTAAACACTTTACAAATCATTAATAAGCTGCTGTACCTCATCGATGTGAAGGTTATCGGAGACCTGATGACAAAAGTCTTTTTTTTTCTGTTTAAATATAATCTTTTTCATCTTTTTACTGCAGATGATGCAGAATTTTGTTATAAAATGTTTTGCCGTGAACCTAAATTTCAATTGGTTATCGAAAGGACTCGCATATCTGCATGTTCCGCATATAAAATGTGCGCTAGTAGCAACATAGTGGCCTAGATAAAGTCACCGGAGCTGCATTGAAGCTTTATTAATTTGACAATTTTTAAAGCAGCGGTACGGAAAAGAATCTGAGACGACGTCCTCGTCAAACCGAAACGCTCAACTCCATCTCCATCAGGTCAGCGTTTGTTTGCGTGGTTGAAATGTGATGTATGTCGACATAACTGTCCAATTCCTTTCTCCCTCTGTGTCTGTCTTGTGATTGGTCGTCATGCTCACCTGTGTTTCCCCTCCGGCTGTGTCTCATTGTCTCGTTACGTCTGTGTATAAAGTCTGTCCTTACCTTCCCTTCTGGGCCAGTTTGTTGCATGATGTTCCTCATGTTTTCACGCGTCCCAACCCTTCCCAGTGTGTCGTGAGTAACCGCCAGTATTTCTGTTCCTGTTTTTCCTCGTGTCTTGTAGTGAAAATAAATATATTTTGCACCAGCTCTACGTCGTATGCGTCTGCATTTGGGTCCTAGCAAAACCCCAGAGGAGTTTGTAACAGAACCAACTGGCCAGAATGGACCCAGCGGACGCACCACTGGACATAGAAATAAAATCTCATTTCCACCGATACTACGAATCCCAGAATGCACCGCGATAGCCGGTCCACAGCAAAGTGCGCCTTCTTGTATATATTGTTAATCAAAACAGAATTGTTTTAGATGTAAGTTGAAAAATAAAGTTTTCTTGCCGTTGTTGATGCCTGCGAATAAAACAAATAGATTAAAAAAACCGACATAAAAAAGAATTATGCCGATCTATTTTGAGTTTTATCTCTGGTTTGACTCTTATCCTTATTTTATCTATCTTATCTTAAGTTCTATTAAATGAGTCCATAAAATAAGAATACGTTTTGACATTTAGGATATGAATAGAATAGAATGTAAATTGAATAGATTGTGAATAGTATAGAATAGATTTTATATTAAAAAAAGAAAAAGTAGGAGGGTAGTTTTTCATAAAGGCTAGCAATCAACCGGACGACCCCCGTCCTGAAAAACTCTGTGCTGACTCAAACAGAACCATTTGAACATCTCCCCTTGGAAAGAAAATGAAAAAAAAAGGAAAATCAACTCACATATCATCCATGAGGTCCTACAGAACAAAAACATATAAGAGGGAATAAAACCTAAAGGTGACCACAGTCCTCCTGAAAAAAAAACACGAGTCGCCGCAAACTTTTCCTTACTGAGGCAATATGTGGGCCGAGAGTTTCTCTTCCAGCGGCGGAATGATGGAATACTCAGGCATTTTGAGTGTTTTCCATTAGTCCGAGAAATACTCGAGAGACATAATGTACCAGTTGAACACCTCCCCTCGGAGAGAGTGAGACGGCGAGCGTATTGCGGGGTAAGTGTTCTGGAGAGCTGGAGGAATGAGAAACAAGAAGGTTGAGGGGGTGGGGGGGGGGGGGGGGGGGGGGGAAAGGGAGAAGAAAAAAAGGGGGGGGGGGGGGGGGGGGGGGGGGGGGGAGGAGGGGGGGGGGGGGGGGGGGGGGGGGGGGGTGGGGGGGGGGGGGGGGGGGGGGGGGGGGGGGGGGGGGGGGGGGGGGAGAAAAGAGCATGAAATAAAGATCAGGGGAGGACTGGAAGGAGAGTGGGAGAGAGAGAGAGAGAGAGAGTGTGGGAGAGGAAACATCTCCCAGAGCAGCCGCGGAAGTCTTCCTCAAAAATAAAACGGACTTTCGATTCTTAAGTTTTAGACTGGAGGTCAAGGTTCAGAGAGTCCTCAGAGGGGGTCCCTCCGAAACCGCAGGAAATTTGACTGATTTCGTTGTCAAGGTTCTCACCATACCAGGTGTTATCTCAGACTTTAGGCAACAGATTCGTGAGGCGGACCCAGAAGAACTCTGTCAAAACATTGGAGTCAATTCGTCATCGTCATCGTCAACGCGTCCGCCGCAGATGCTTCATGTTAGCGCGATAACTCAAAATATATTTCATGGAGCATCTTCAAATGTTATATCCTCATAGACCTTAGTGTGAGGAAGGACAGGATCGATTTTGGGAAAGATCAGTTGTATATTTCCGGCACTAGGGGGAGCTTTATCCGCAAATGTTTTCGGGCCATAATTTCTCAACCAATCAGCATAACATTACAACCACTGACAGGTGAAGTCAGGTGTTTATTCTCCATATGATGTCATTTTGAGTTTGGACCCCCGGAGGAGTGGAGCGGATGATACATTAGTAGTGAGGAATGGGGGTCCAAACTCGTTACTATGGTTACTGTCAGTGGGTGCGATGAATCGGGCAGCACATGAAGATTCTGTCGTTCTTCTGAACCCTTTAAGCAGGTAAGATGGGCCCAAGTAACGGTCTAAGCAACCAAACTGTGATGGTCAGAGCATCTCCAGAACTGCACGGCATCATGGGAGTTTTCCGGTCTACAGTGGTCAGAACCTACTAAAGTGATCCAAAGAAGAACGATGAGCCGGTCTCAGAATCCTACGCGCCAAATAGCGCTACCGGATGGGAGACGGCAGACGGTCCTGATGAGGAGACTCAGCGGCCGGGTTCTGGTAGGAGGCTTGGCAGCATGATGGAGCGCTGGGCACCAATGTCGCCTGACAGAAAGACGGTTCCGAGGAGAAAACAACAAACGCATTGAACTTGCAGACAGATAAACCGAACACACCAGCTGTTTTCAGGAGAAGGAAAAACAGACGGGAGTTCTGGAGGAGCAGCTATAAACAAACACTCAGAGAAAATCAGGATGAACTGTAAACATGAATTAAAAATAAATGGATCCGGGAGGACGTGGAGAACTCGCGGTACCACAAAAACCAGGCAGAGCGTTAAGTAGGCCAGGTTGTGTTAGATAACAGCGGCTCATCAATAAATGACTATCTTTGCTGGTGAGATGCATGATGTCGGCGAACATGCAGCTAACAGACGGCTGTGTTTCACAGAACATGTCTGCGTCTTTAACTTATAGAATCGGCCTTTTTCATCCATCCATGGGTTAAAATGGAGGTTTTATTTTGTTCACAGCGTGTCCCAGTACAAAACCTGCATGTGAATTAAAAGCATTCCTGGATACTCTAATTTGTTTTTCTCTCCATGCCGGCTGCAAAATCCAAAAAACAAAATCATGTTGGGAAGAAAATGTTTTCCGTTTCAAAGGATGCATGAAAAGCATGAAAATGAAATTATCTCTGCGTGTTTCCGCACACGGGCTGAGCTGCTGAAGACGGTTTGTTGTCAAGGATACAACAGGAACGTTTAGGAGGTGGGGTGGTTTGCATATCGGAGTGGAACCATCAGAATCCAGAACCAGAACCAGTGCAGCAGACTTTCTGAGAAAGCACAGTTTATAAATAAATGTGTTTAAGGATCTTTTCACACGTCAAAGTTCACGTTTGTGTTACATTGCTTAACTTTAGGATCTGCTTAGAAAGTTTTTCATCTATGAGCTAAATCTCTATAATTGATGACTGGTTCGCTTTTCCGCCGCCGCAGATCCTTCAAGTTGAATCTATAACTCAAAAAATGTTTCATGCATCATTTTCAAACTTTGTAACAACATGGACCTCAGTGTGAGGAAGAACTGTTGTGATTTTGGGATAGGCCAGTTGTATATTTCCACCACCAGGGGGAGCTTTATCTCCCAAAGGACATAATCTATCCAATGTTGGTCCGATTTGGTCCAAATGTGGTGCTTATGAATCGACTGGAGGAGATTTATCTGGAATGTATCTTGTTTTACTCTAATAGTTCATATTTCATTCTCTTTATGGAGCTTTAAATACTATGGCCATAACTTCAAACTTCAGTTGAGGAGTTCAATCACGGGGTTTGCTCGTACAACACAGGGGATTGGGGATTTGCTGTTGGGGTGGGGGGTGGGTGGGCTTTAGCATAAGCCTAATTATGTCTGAGGTTGTTTTCGGAAATCCCGGTGTCCGAAACAAGGTTCATATTTATGCCTCATTGAATAATTTGGATCTGCTTAGATTTGGTTTCACGTTGAAATTTTCTCAATATTTGGAGATTGATTTTTCTGTAATAGATCCGAGAAGGTGAATCATTCAAAAGAAGTGCTTTCACGCCATAAAAACAAACAAAAGTCACGACAAGTTGCGGCTTCGTATTGACTTTGCATGTAAGACAATAAAACCACTTCTTCTTCGGTGTGAAAGCGGCATTAAGACCGGTAGTGGCAGCAGGACGTCAACTCCGAGTCTTGGATCTGCTCGAGGTTTCTGCCAGTTAAAAGGCAGTTTTTTTTCTCGTCACTGTCGTCAAGTGATTACTCACGGAGAAATTTGTTGGGTCTCTATAAGATAATTAAATAAAGGGTTTTGTCTAGAACTGCTCTTTCTGGAAAGCATCCTGAGACAACTGTCGTTGTGAATTGGCGCTATATAAATAAAGATTGATTGATTTGATTGATTGATCAGAGTTCAATGGAGAGTTTCGTAGCTGACAAATAAAGAAAGATGATGCTAGTGCTATGATTCTTGTAGATTGTGGGTTTGACAAATCCTCTGCTCTGTTATCGGATGTGGAGCCTCAGGTTGTGGTTCTTGCTTCGGGGCATGATTGTATCTCATCATTTTGAAGGAGACGCCTTCGTCAGCGAACACAAATGCGTCTTACGAGTGCTTATGTTGAAGTCAAACAGACTTCAACATAATAATAATAATAATAATAATACATTTAATTTATAATGAAGAACCCTTTGTTTCCCCATGTGTGTCCATGGGTTCTATAGGAGTTCTTGTGTGATCTTATTATAGCATCTTCCCGGGATTCTTCTCCGGTCTGATCAAAAAAGATGCTGAGTCATGCTTCCTGTCTCCACAGATTCCTCCAGAGCCTGACTTCACTGTATTAAAGCATTAAAGTGTGATTGGTGGTGAAAAGAAAGTAATGCATTTTCCTTTTTTTCTTTAGAAGATCTCTGTTTGCCATGGAAGCGAACTAAACACACGGATCGTAAACGGTCGACAGCTTTTACATTCTAGTAAGGAATTTATGTGCTTTGCCTGCACTGTATAACATTAAACATCATTATTTGCGTTAATATTTCTGCTTTGTATGAGTCAACATCCATGTGGGCAGTGGGGTTTGGTCGGATCAGTGGATCTCAAAGGTTTTCCATCATTCCCCGCTTTTTAGGGGATGAAATATTTATATTTAAGATGAAAAATAAAAAAAAAGTTCACATGCACATTTGAATATAGGAATAAAGTGGAAAAAAGATATAAAGCAAAGAGCTCCAATAACATGTATAAATATGAATATATGAATATGAAATATGAATGAAGAGTAAGGGGCCAAGGACGGCGCCCTGGGGGGCACCACATGTTAGAGGGTCCACTAAGGAGAAAGTATTGATCATGGCTAGTGATTAATTATTATTTTTTTTGACATATTAAAGCCTTTAATGACTTGTTAAACCGAATCTTGTAACTTGATACAACCCAAATAAAAGTGTAATAAGTTTTCTAAAAACATGATTTTTCTAAAAGTTTGGGATAATTTACTTAAAATGGACTTATTTTAAAAGAAATACAAAATTTCGTCATGAAATAATTGAAATAAGTGTTTCAGGATTGTTTTTACTGTTTAAAAACATGTTAGAACACATGATTTGTCGTTTAATGCTACATTTAGAGAATCAAAAATGTTACATGTTGTAAAAAAAAAAAAAATTGCATCCCTTTGATGTCTATGGACAGTTAAGAATTAAAATGATTTATTTCCAGTGTCAGTAACATTGTACCTGTTACTATCTGTGAGTATTCTGTGATTAAACACAGAAAAATACCAATATTTTTTTTCATATAACGTCATTTAATCACAGTAACATGAAATAAAACAATCAATGGATTTTATCACTCAACTCTTTGATAACGACTGCATCACGTTTGATAGAAATAACACAAAGATAATGTTAACCTACGCATTTTTTTATGGGACAGGACCAGAAGGAATGATTGGAACCGGTTGGAGAGCCAGTGTGCCGAAAATGAGAGAATAGATTTGACCCTAGAGAGATATTTTGGCAGCAAAATACCACAAATGTCCAAAAAGGGTATATGCAAATACTAAAACCTTTGGTTGTGACATAAATGTAGTATTCTATTTAAAAACAATGGTACCACTTTACAAAAAAGGCTTCCCTATTATAAACGGCTTCTACGTAGTGTAGTAAATAAGTCGTTAACACTTAACGAATCATTAAAGAGCTTCTATAACTCGTTTGCCAAATAGTGAGCCCACCCATCTCTACTGCTACCTGGATATTGCCAAATAGTGACCCACATTAAAAAAAATTGAGAATTATTTTCTAAATTTTAACTAACGACTTATAAAGCCTTTACAACCTAAATATGAACCATTCATAAATCATTGATAAAGGTATTGTAAAGTGCTACCAAAACAATTAATAAAAACAATAAAAAAAACAAAACCCACTTAGCCATGGAAATGGAAAATCTACAGCGGTGTATGAAAATGTATAAATGCTTGTACGTCTGCGAGGCAATAACCCAAACAGTATTTAGCAGAACTTCATTTGACAGTAAGGAGTCTTGAGTCTCCTCGCCGCATGCTCAGGCATCTGTACTCGCCAACTCGCCGAATTCTATAAGTACATTTCCAGCCGTAAGAGCAGAGACGCGAGTGTCTGCCTCCGACAGCAGCAGGTCCGCCTCGCTCCTCCGATCACTCACTCGCAGATGCCCGAATGTTTTTGTCGTTGCAGATCCGCGTCGCTCGTCAGGATTCCATCTCAGACGTGATCGTGATTCATCCGCGCTTTAACCTCCGGCGACGGCGAAGAGGATTAAAACGTCCAAAGTACGCGGAGATAGAAAAAACCTTTTCCCCGACTGAGTTTGTATTCACACATGCAACCGGGAGTTTGTAGATGCGGGGTGGGTGTTTGTTTTTTCTTTTTGGGGTGGAGGTGGGGCGGGTCATCCTCATGAATGTAGCTGAAGCAGGAGAATACGGCACAGCGGTAACGAGCGAAAAGAAAGTTGATAAGTTGAAAAGTTGAACACGACCAGTCGGAAAAAAAAAGGGTTTAGTACCCGTTAAAAACAGTTTAAAACGGAGATCTATCTAGGGGCGGTACCGGTTGTTGACGTAACGACAAACAAAAAACATAGTTCTTATTAGTAAAGTACGTAGTCTCAAAGAGAATAGCCCTAAATTTGATGCATTGCACCTTTAAATCATATTTGAAATGCATAAGCAGGTAAGGACGCGGGCCAGGCCGGGGGTCCCACTAAGCCTTTTTTCTTAGTGGTGCTGATGTTCCTGACATTTAGCAGGTTTAAAAAAAAGAGTCTTTGAGAGCGTTTCATGACAAACAATCTGTTTCTGCAGACTAGTGTCTCTGAAAACTTCTTATCTTTTTTACCGTATTTCATCAAAGTTTTCTCTCTGACTTGTTCAAACAGGTGATTGACGGACGGAGGAGGAGAGAAAAAGTCAAATGAAGAAGTTGAAATGAAGAAAAAAACCCCCAAAAAACCCAGTAAGATGAATTTGGAGGTAAATTTCAATTGAATAAATGTTTGTGGCTCTCAGACGATACAATTTAAGTTAAGATAGTGATAGAAATACAACTACTTCTACTAAAATGATATTAATGAAATGATAAATTACACAAACTAAATTATAGATGGACATTAAAATGTTAATAGAGTAAAAGGAGTAAAAAGTAAAAGAGCTAAATGATAAAAATGTAATCAAATGAAGGTCCATTTAAGGATAAACAACAACAAAATCAGGATCAAATAACCCAATTTAATGATGTAAATGTTTATAACTATAATGACTATCGGAAATAACATAATAAAACAGCAAGGGTTTGTCCTCAAAAAGCCCCCAATCCCCTGCATTGTACAAGCAATCCCTCCCGATGAGAAACTGTGTTTTCCACAAAAAAGTTCCGCCTATTGAATAATAAATTAACCGACATAAAACCATAATGTAGGAGCAGGAGGTGAGGCAGCAGTACCTCTGCCTCACTGAAGGGGGCGTGCTGAGAGACTCAAGTTCACTACAGTAGTCCGTTTTTTTAGATGTTTTGCTCTGACCGCAAAAATGGAAGATTCTAAATCGGAGCCACCCCAGGAAATTATTACATTTAAAAAAAAAAAAAGCTACAATATTCTCTCTATATATTTTTTTTTAATAATTTTTTTACGGCATATAATTGAATATATTTTTGAAAAAAACCAAAATCAACCTAAGATGCGTAACGATAAACATTATTTTTTAACTATAAATACCACATTTAACGTTTCAATCTAATTTCTATAATTTTTTATTTTTTTAAAAATGAGCTGAACCTTTAATTTTGTCTCACACTGTATGAATTATAGAAATTTAATAAAACTTTTACGTTCTTCGGCCAAAGATGGACCTCACCCACGTGTGTGTGGAGAATTCTGATATGAGATATGGGACAGAACCAGTAGTTGATTTCAGTAGAAATGCTGAATTTCAGCTCCTCTATTGGGTTCCTGTATTTGTAAATCTGACTCTGAGCAGGTCAGAACCTCACCTGCCACCAACCTCACCTCAGTGCAACTCACTACGACCCGTCAAAGAACGCAACAAGAGAGAAATCAGCGGCTCGGAGGAACATGGCTTACGGAGCAACGAACATTATTCCTGCACATTTAACCAGACGCACGCAGAAGTTGAAACACGCTGGAGGCGTGTTCATCAAAACCAGCATGCACGCAAACCCACGCACAGATGGAGGAAATGCAAATACTATCCAAACGCACCCTCAAAGATGGGGAAAAAGGGACAGATGGAGCTTCAAAAATATCATCCAGCAGACGCATGACTGACAGCTCTTACTGCGCAGCACTTCACAGCAGGCTGACGAGTCTGAAACCGGGAATAATCCGACTATAGATGCTGATTTTTAAACATCCCATCAACGATATTATTGGAATAACCGAGATTGTGAGGTAAAAGTTCTGCGAAATGATGCAGTATTTAAGTCTCGGATGTCGGCTCCTGGTATTTCAGCGACACGTTTTTTTTCGATATTGCCGCATTTTGTTATTACGCTGTTAAAAATCTCGATACATTTAACAAACTGGAAAACAGGTTTAATAAAACCCTTTTTTTAGGATTCAGTAAAATGCTAATCGTCACGCTGAGACCGTTTTTTCTTTTGTTGCAGAGTTCGGTTCTCTGTGAAACTGAGTTATGAGAACATAAAGGTTCAATTTCAGTGAATTTATTAGCTAAATATAATATTTCTTCTCCTCTCCTAAGGAAGACAACTTCTATTAGATAGAAACTAATGAAATTCCGGTTGTTTTTACGGTATTTAAATTTCAAAGATGGTCTTTCGGGGGCGGGGGCGAAAAAGAGCCGTGATTTATTGCTACTGTATTACCGTTTGAGGAAAAATTCCTGAAAAAGCTTTGCAACTTGAAATATTCATTTTTCTTCTCTGAATGAGTTTCCATTTCGCATAAAGAAAAGCGTTGTATTGTCATTATTTCCCAACACGGCGTTATCACATTCTCTCAAAATAAATTCTTCGGCTGCCAGGCCGAAGAATATTTGAAACTGGCATTAAAGGGTCGTAATGTGCCTCGCAGACAATAAAGTATTAATACATTAAAAAAGCAATAAGATGTGTAGTAAAAACAACACAAGCAAAACAAACTACCTGAATATATATATATATATATATATATATATATATATATATATATATATATTAGCTTAGAACTTTATTTATATATAGATTGGTATAAATAGGTGTAGGTTTATATCTCTAGAGGGGGCGGGACTACTTCCATGGAGGATGTTTCTACAGAAGCCTGATTGGACAAACTGAACACTGGATCTGAGAAGGGCAAATATGAAGACCAGACTTGAGAAACCCTTGAGAGATAAAACTTATAGTTTTGCAGAATGAACCGGGCCTACAATGTTGTCCCCGACAGTGAAAAGACCCCAAATCCCCTGGGTTGTAGAAAACAACTCCTCCTATTGAACTCCTCAGATTACATGTTAAGTCATTGAAGAAGCTCCCCCTAGTGGATAAAATATGAACTGTTAGAGTAAATTATATAAGATACTAGATTCATCTCTGCGCGTCCTACATATGATCCAAATTTGGACTGAATCGGACCGACACTTGAGAAATTATCGGACCAAGCTCCCTCTATTGTCAGAAATATAAATCTGACCTTTACCAAAATCAATCCAGTTATTCCTCGTGCTTAAACAAAATTGGACAATGTTCCATGACATAGTTCATGAGTTATTTCTGGAGGACAGTGTTTTTGTAAGAAAGCCCCCTCTAGTGAGTCAAATATGAACTACTAGAGTAAAATATGAAACAAGATAGATCTCCATGAGTCGAGTCATATCCACCAAATTTGAACTATATCGAACCAACCAAAATCATTCCTCTTCTTCCTTGCACTAAGATCTATGTATTGGTAAAATTGGAAAATGATCCATGAAACGTTTTTGGAGTTATGCTCGGAAAACTGTTTTTCGTAACAAAAGCTCCCTCCAGCGAGTCAAATATGAACAATCAGAGTAAAATCTGATATTTTCCAGATAAATCTCCTTGATTCGATTCATATGCGCCAGATTTGGACAAAATCGGACCAATGGTTTAGAAATTATGGCCTGACAATTTTGGAGGTAAAGCTCCCCCTAGTCTCAGAAATATGCAACTGGACTTTCCCCAAAACACTCCAGTTCTTCCTTGCACTAAGGTCTTTGTAGTAAGTATATTTGAAAATGATCCGTCATACAGTTTATATAGTTTTTGAGTTATCGCGTTAACACGAAGGATCGACGGCACCAGCGGCGGCGACGACCGTTTCACAATATCCCCGACTTTTCCAAATACGCTTTCTTAAATATCGTCTACAGAAAGGAACCTCATCCCCTCATGTGGTCGTACATGATGATGACATCATTTTGACATGGATTCTTGGATAGGGAGGGGTGAGCTGAAGTGTAAAAATCGGTAGCATGTCTGGAACGTCACTGCGATGCCAGTGAATTTTTACGCACTGCTCCTTTAAAAAGCCTTGAGTGACATCCCGGAGGAGGGGAATCCAGCAAACAGCTCCTGGCTGCAGTTAAAACACCGACTCATCCCACATGGAAATATATGCCAGACCGCTCAACGGCGAGCATGGGACCGCCGTCGTGTTTGACTTCTCCGTCGGGCCGACACCGGCGCTGAGGGTGAGAGGTGAGGTGTCTGTGGAGAGGAAGGTGAGGGAGAAGGTTCTTAGGTTAGTGCGAGAGAACCGTTTAAAGCAGTGGTCCCCGCAGGACAGAGGGATTGAGCTCTGAAGACGGATTGTGGGCAATTAAAGTCCATTTGTTCCAGCCGGGCCTTCCTTCCTGTAACTTAAGGACGTTGCAATCGAACCGGCTGGTTCCTTGACTTTTCCTCCTTCCTTGATCGGAATCACTTCAACCTTCGAGTATCGGATAAATAGTCCTACAATAAATACACAAGATCTCCGAGTGGCTAATTCCCCCCCGTAACTCGTCTTCTTTATCTCCTTTCCTCCGGTGTTTATCCTTCTTCCTGCTTCTTCCTCCACCTTGCTGCCCGGCTGAGGCAATTATAAACATCCCAGCTTCTAAGTTAAGACCCCTCCTCGCCTGCCTCTCGGATAGCGAGCCCCCGTTTTCGCCCCGTTATCCCGCTTGGCTTGCTCTAACGCACCCGGTGGAATCCACGACTAGCAGGATGTATCGAGTGGAACTTAATTAGATGGCGCTTGTGACAACAGGAAGTGCAGAGGGGCCTCACATACAGACGCGGAACAACATATTAATAACACATCACTTCCAGAACCGGCGCCGTCAACAACCTCGTGAGCCGGGAGTGGGTCCGACCCCCGCCCCCTCTCTCTCGCTCCACTCGCTCACGCCCTTTCCTCCTCTCTCTGAGGCCAAAGCAATTATATGCTTTGCCAAATCTCTTTCTTTTCACCCTCCGTGTCTTTCTTTGCTTTAGCTCAGACACTCCTCATTCCGTCTGAGGGGACCCCGGAGGGGTCGACCCCTTGGGTGCCCCCCGGCAACAAGCGGTAAGCAGCACAATTATATGAAGCAAATGGGAGCGGGCCCACGCCAGCCAAAGCAAAGACCACGGTTCGATACGCCACAGGGACGTCAATATTCCGGCGGCGTGGTATTTATGTGAAAAGGCAGCGCAAATATTTTCCCTTCGTCTCTTTCATTAGCAGCCACCGTCTTCCTTCTTAATCTTTATTTGAGTCCCTGCTTGTCTCATCCTCCTTGTCCCCTCCTCCGGTCCTCAGAGTCAACTTTCAGGTCACGCTTGCAAAATATCGAGCGGGAGCTAATTAGAAGAATCCGATGACCAAAACAAAATGCCGGTTGACCTCGTTAAAAAAGCAAAAGAACACCTTTGATGAATGTTACAGTCGCAACCTTTAGCTCTGCTGCGTCGGGGTTTTACCCACGTCCTCTTTGAAGATATGAATGTCGGCGTCTTTAACCCTTTACTGTCCTAACCGAGAAAAAAAAAAAGAAGAAGAACGATAGCAAAATCATTTATTTGCATATTTTATTCCCTTGGAGCATTTTTTCATTTAATAATTCACTAAATTTCACATGAGATGACGAATCGTTTGGTCAAGCATGTTTTTAAATGGCAAAAAACCTAATAATTCTAATAATTCTAACGAGATTAGGCGACAATTCCATTAAGCATATTTAAAAAAAAAGTATTAGAACCTTGTTAGCCTAACCCTAAGTTACGTAATTCTGTTTACAAAGTCCTCACATGCTTTAATATGCCAAAAATAATCTTTTCAAATAGTTAATGTCTTCTCCTGGGTGTCCCCTTTGACCTGTGGTGTCCCACATGGCTCTATCCTCGACCCCTTACTCGTTAGCGCAAATATGCTGCCACTGGGTCAAATTATAAACACAAGATTTTCTTTTTTGAATAGGAAATAGTGACTCAAAATATAATATGATGAAATGATAATATAATAATACGTTTTATTTATAAAGCGCTTTACATTTGGTGCAAATCTCAAAGTGCGTATCTTAATTTCATCAAGTCAGAACACATACACAATGCCGAAAAACATTATTTCCTCTGTGATCCTTTGAAATAAGAGCAGTTAAAATTCACCCAGCAGCAAACGGAAACATAAGTTTGTGCTTATGCCGTAAACAGAAAAATAGGTTACAGGTTCATGTTCTGACAGCTTTTGCTCGTAGGTATGGGGTCGCCATCAGCAGGAATCAGTGACTGGGCATACTGAAAGATAACGTGCAGCAGCTCCACTCCTGGTTTTCAAAGAAAAGGCCCCGACTTTATTGGTGCTTGGATGCTGAATTTATCTTGTGCACACAAGATAATAAAATAATAATTTAGCAGAAGCAGGCTGTGGATATTCCACATCTGCTTTCAGTGCTATACTCACGCAATTAAGCTGCCATCAACCTTCACCGTGATATTATAGCTATAGGGTGTTGTCAGACTACATTTCTAGCCTCTATTCAAAGAGACAGTGACATTTATTTAGAGGGAAACAGTGGTTAAAAGAAGCAAGGATGTAGCATGTAGAAGGATGTAGCACTGTTACGCGGAATGACATTATGCTGCGTCATGAATAGATATCAGATTTAACTCAAATAACAGTTATTACTATATAATAACCTCTCAACAACCAGTCACATTTAATCAGACCAAGCATGTCATAAAATGTAAGCAGCACAATCAGGATTCAACAGTGTTTCCTCACAGACTCCAGCCAAGCTGCTGGGCATAAACATAGGTGCCCAACGGCACACTGGCAGCACCAGACCATTGGATTTGGAGCTCATTCACACCACGACAGCACCAGCCATCTGTAGCCAATAATAATCAGCAACTATTTAAGATCCATCAAAGATCCATTAGACTCGCCAAAGCTGTTCATCATCTCAAGACAAATTCCATCCTCCTTTCTTTCTTTACAAATATCTCACTGAGGTCTTATAGGACCTAGGAGCCTACCAGCTTCATTAGAAGACCCTTTTCCGTTGACATGGAAGCCAGTGCTGGAAGCTTAGCCTGCCCGGTCCTATTTCTACAATAACCTTTACTCCTTTTTAAGGCTGAAATTAACCGCTGGACAGAAGCATTGACTATTAGCGATGCTAAAAGTGTCGGTAAAGTTAATGCTAGTTGCTAGAATCCACAGGTGTGACTAGGAATACACCAAACAAGGGAAATACAAAATCTGATTGGCTGAAATAATATGACAATCAACAAAAACCGCTCGTTTTAACGAAAGAAGGATTCACTCTAAAATCTGAAGGCCTCTTTTATTTTTTTACCCGGAGACAGCAGAGAAAAAAATCTGATTGGATATGAACTCACTGGAAGCAATGAAATGATTTTAATATACGGAAGGGTTTTTTTCCCCTATAAAACAATTTTTTCATGATATCTTTCTAAAGGTTAACAAGAAATAAACTACATTTTTTGCAATTAAAAATTACAGCTTTAATTGTTATCAAAAGGGACATATTTGTCCGTAACATGATATAAGGATATATTATTTTTTTCCATTTTGTCTGAGTTTGAAACAAAAACAATTTCTCCTGAAAATATGCAACCTTTCCAAAATTGATGACAATTACATCATCACAACCAACTAGCGACGACATGAGGGCCTAGTTGATCATTTTTGAGTTATTGCATTAACACGTCCGCAGCCGACACTGTTATATCGATTATATGTGCAACTTTTAGTTAAAATTTGCCAAGCCAACAAGTACTTAATGAAGCAGAATGGTCAGAATATAGTAATATTTAATTAATAAATAACTCAAAATGATCAGTAACCATTCCGCCTTAAACCGTCTCCTCCGGCTCGTGTTTCCAGCTCTAAGTAAGTAAGTTAGACAAGGTCGTCTCAAAAGCCACTTTCTTCTGTTCTTTTTGGGGGACCCTGAGACGTTACCGGAACAGATGGATTATGAAATCCCCGCTGAGTACTCTGGCTCCGTCATGGCCAGCCCCCCCCACCCCGGAAACATGCCATGAATTCCTCCCCGATCAGAGGCCTGACCACCTGACCATGACTTCCTGCGGAGGAAAACTCTTTTCGCTCACTCTCATCCATTCAGCCTCGCCTTCAATCATTATCCTCGGCTCAGGGCGCACAGGTGAGGCGGGGGGCTTTAAATGACATCCCCCGACACCTCAATCCTGAGACATAATACATGTTATAAAGATTTCACGGCTAAAGTGGCACGTTCTTACAAAAACAGTGGGAGGAATTGTTTCCAGTCTAGGTCCTCGTTTCCTCGGCTTACACCTGATCGATTATGAGTTCACAGGAGATGAAAATTTGAGGGTTGGATCGACGCTCCCCGGAATAACGCCGTAAGTAACGGTGAATCCACAGAAGCCCCCCGCCTCAGTCAGCCATGAGAAGGGATTTTTTTTTTTCTCATGTTAAGTGATTCGTAGCTTTTATAATAAAAATAATAAAGTCTGATCTTTTTTTTTACTTTTTTAAAAATCTGCTTGAGCAAATTAGTATTTTTTTTGACGTTTAATGGTAAATTGAGAATTTCTAAAATATAAAATTAATAAATTAAAGAAATGAAATGTGCAAAGAAATAATTTGTCCATCGTTTTTCTTCTTGGTGAGGACATTAAAGGGTATTTTCTCATTCTATAGAATTCTGAACAAACCTACAGAATAGAGAATACCCCAAATAAAGATTCGACTCAAAATATATCAGCATAACGGATTTTTATGTCTCCCTCTCTGTCAGCAGAGTTTCACGGAATCATTTCCCATGAAAATCTTTCATTCCCAGATATCAATAGCTTGTTCAGCTTGTTCCTGCAGCCAGGAGCAGCTGCTCCTCAGAAAACAATGAGGTGTCTAAACAGCCTAAAGGTGCACATCACATTAAATGTAAGCAAACTCATGTCTGGAACGGCTGGAGTTGTTCGCCCCTCGCCTGTTCATCAAAACGTGCGATCTGTTTACTAAAACGTTTATTATTTATCGTGTTTTTTTCTTCTCATCTATATCTATCTCTCTATCATCCCCTCCTGGGATTAGCCTAAAGGTTATGAGAGTGAGTGACTGGATAAACGCTGATATCTGACAACAAAAGGAGAAGGGAGACACGCGGACGCTCTTGATTGACGTGCCGGCCATCGTAGTGCATTCTGGGACTTGTAGTATCTGTGGTGTTTGTGATATAACAGAAGCCATTTATCATAAAAACTTGACGTTGTCTCGTGGGCAGGATGTAATTGTTTTTCTGGTCCGCCGACCTTGAGTTTGACACCTGTGCCTTAGAGGGTGGTGCCCCCGGAACAAGTCATTGTACCCCTAAAGGTATAAAGATGGTCTTTATTTCCTGAGAGTGTTTCCTCCTACTCAGGTTCTTCGCTGAAACCCTTTCTTCTTGCTAGCAGGACCACAAACGCTTCTTCTGTTCAAACAAGCCGTACTTCCTGTCACATGACGTAACATTCGGCCTCCTCCAGGAGAACCTGAGGATGGCGGAGGGCGATCACACGAAGGTTTTTTCTCCACTCTTAGCAGATGTCAGCGGTCACACCGTCACAGTTCTAGCATCGGGGGTAATTATCGTCTGAGTCCGCGGGCTTTCTTTAATGGCGTGTTGGAGAAGAAGCTGCGACAACATGCAATTGTCGGAGTGCGTTTGATGAAGAGGAGGACTGAAGGGAAAACCTTCAGAGATAGGGGAGAGAGCTTACGTTTCCAGATATTCATTTCAGATCTGACATCATCCATCTCTTCACGTGTGATTGTATGAAGGCTCTGGTGGTTCTGGTGTGAACAACCGTTCACTTTATTCACTCTACTCTTTCATTCACACTCACGCACACACACAGCAACACACACGCACAGACGCAGACACACACACACTCACACACACAAGTACCGAACACACACTCACGCACACGCACAGCAACACACACGCACAGACGCAGACACACACACTCACGCACACACACAGCAACACACATGCACAGACGCAGACACACACACACTCACGCACACACACAGCAACACACATGCACAGACGCAGACACACACACACTCACACACACAAGTACCGAACACACACTCACGCACACGCACAGCAACATAGACGCAGACACACACACTCACACACACAAGTACCGAACACACACTCACGCACACGCACATGCACATACGCTCACACACAAACACACACACACTCACACACAGACGTACACACAAACCCATGCATGCACACACATGCAAGCAAGCACACGCACCCAACTCGCGCACACACACAAACACACACACACGCAAACACATCCAACTCCCGCACGCACAGACATACACACTCAAGCACACACTTGCACACACACAAACACACACACAAACGCGAACACACCCAACTCACGCACGCACAAACAGACACACTCAAGCACACACTTACACACACACAAACACACACACACACGCAAACACACCCAACTCATGCACGCACAGACAGACACACTCAAGCACACACTTACACACACACAAACACACACACACACACACACCCAACTGACGCACGCACAGACAGACGCACATCCATGCACGCACACACCCACAAGCACACACAAAAGCACACACGAGTACACACACACCGATGCCCGCACACACACGCATGCAAACACATACACAAGCACTCACTCACACACACACAAAAACACGCACACAAACACACAGACAGACTCACTCACACAAACACATATTCAAGACTCACATTGATTGAAATGTATGAATCACCCAAACTGTCTTCAGCTTCAGCAGAAATAAGTAAAGTAAACCTATCAGTACATTTATTAACTCAAAGGTTTTTTGTTGTTTTTAATCACATGAAGCTGCAGTCGCCGTTTAACGCTTCATGGTCCCGTTAACAGGAAGTCCTGCTGGGTGTTAAGCTGAGATATGAGCTGTAACTCTATTAGCCTTTAGCAGCAGTGGCTAAACGCTCCACAGGACCCCGTTGCTCTCCAGCAGCTAACGGCTCCTCTAGGTTTAAGCAAAGTCCGAGGTTCCAGCTGCGGGCGACTCAGTGGATTGGCGCTGATGAAGAATTTTCCTTTTTTTTCTTTAAAGGAACTGAGTTAGCGGCTTAATCGGCGATCGTCAGTGAATTAACAGCGTGAGGAGACGCGGTGTCGCCGCTGAGGCCACGACTGCTGATTGAAAAGCAACAGGAGTCGACGGTGATGGTGACTGCCAGCGTTTTTAATAGGAACAGCTGACTTTTATCATAAAGGGCTGTTCCAAATGTAAAAACACCCGGAATGCCCCGGATTGATCCAGAAAATATCAGAAAATAAAGCTCGCTTTAACTACAGTGCTCTTATTTTGAAGGAGTAGAGCAAAATTTGATTCAGACAGTAACACACTGTCGGCGGTTTCCGTTGATGAGAAAATAAAGTACGAGCGGTCCTCTATTGTTACACACCTCACACACATCGCCTCCGTGTTTTTTTTTTTAAAGTGGGTGTCTTAAACCTTCGGTTATGTACTCAAAAAATAAAACCCTGATCCAAACCCATCATCGTAATGGTAAGCCTTTCAGAACTTCTAGCTAACTGCCAATCTAACGTGCTAACTGCTAATGCTGCACAGAAATTTTGAATTTTATTTGGAGAAGGCCTGAATAAAATCTATATTTTTTTAGTTATATTTGAAAGTAGTTCGCAATGAATCCGCTTTACCAGCAGTACGTCACACTCAAGCTCAAGTGTCAGATAACTGAACGGGAATTGTGGGAATTTTCATTTGACAAACGCCATGTCAATTAAATATTCTGGTTTCTGATCGGTATTTACATAAATACATTAAATTGTTCTAGTAGTGGAAGTGGAGGAGAGTGAAGTCTGTCTTCCACTTCACACAGAATGCCTTTCACCCCTGCTGGCCTGTAGGTGTCTCTGTTGAAGCATCATATGAATTTCAATAACTTCCAAAGAAGATGCAGAAAATATTGTGTAAATGATTCAGAGACTTGGTGATGGTTTATTTCCACCAGTCACTCTTTTCATATTTGGATCTCTCTCCTGCTTCTCAGAAACGGAGTAGAACCAGCCTCCTCTGCCTCTACGGACCTTCGTCTTCTGTTCTAAAGTGTCATGCTCCGCCTGGTCCGCTGTTGGGGTCTCGGTTGAATTGCTCTTCGTCAGGGTCTTCCTCTTTTACCTTTAGATTAGATTAGATTAGATTAGATTAGATAACATTTATTAGTCCCACAATGGGGAAATTGCAGGGTTACAGCAGCAGAGCATGTTACAGAATAGAATACAGAATACAGAATAACGGAATAACAGATGTTGTGGGTGGTCATCACTCCGGAGAGCAGTGGGTTACTCAAGCTCCTCCACCCCGAGGAGTTGTCAATCCAGGGAGACGTTACATCGATGCAAGAAAAAGTTGATAGGTTCCAGGTGTTGGTCTCTGGGTCTGGAGTTTAATATAGAAAAACTACAATCTTTTAAATCCTCTGTATTTGACATTAACATCAATATTCCTCTTTCGCTGTACTCCTGATCCTCCTGCGATTTCTCGGTGACTTTTTGATCAAGCTGTGTAAATCTTCTCCGCCTTCGCTGTGGAACGGGATCCAGATGTGGATCAGCGGGAGTCTTCTCCCCATCGCCCGGAAACCTGGTGATTACAGGACAATTAGAGTAAACATTAGCAGCTGAGCTTCATCCCAAACACAGTCTCCATCAGTCAACACGCTGTCTCTCTGTGAGCAACACTGCTGTTTATCAGACAGACAGACAGACAGACAGACGGACGGACAGATAGAAGAACAGACAGACGGACAGACGGACAGACAGACGGACAGACAGACGGACAGAGAGACAGACAGACGAACAGACAGACAGACAGACAGACGGACAGACAGACGGACAGACAGAAGAACAGACAGACTAACAGACAGACACACAGACTAACAGACAGACATAAAGATGGACTGACTAACAGACAGACTAACAGAAAGACAGACGGACTAACAGACAGACATAAAGATGGACTGACTAACAGACAGACTAACAGAAAGACAGACGGACTAACAGACAAGACGGACTAACAGACTGACAGACAGACAGACCCACAGACAGATAGACAGACTGACAAACATGGTCCCCAGTGGCATCTTAAAATTTTGCTGGATGTGGAATTGATCCCTTTTTAAAATCCTTGTTTCATGAAGCCAAACTCACATATTCTCTTTGAGGACATTCATTTTTCATTTCTTTAAACTGCAATTAAAATAAAAAATGTTGCAACTTCATTGGATACTTTTACTTTTTACATCAGTCCTGAACAAAACTATCAAATATTATTACATTTTCAGGATCTCTAGCCTTTAAAAACATTTTGTTTGCATGATGCACTTTTGCTTTTTTAATGACAAAGATGGAACAAACAAAGATGATTATATATTTTATTGTCATTACCACAGTGTGGGATATTCCAGTGATTAGTAATAATCCTGATTTAGATGCATCTTTACATTTTGTTCAGTATTAGATTAAATAAAACAAACCTTCAGCACATTAGGACTGTGATATATCTCCTTCCACAAACTGCCAGGAAATAGTATATTTTGATATATTTTACACTTTTCCTGACTTAGTGAACACACACACACACACATACCGCAATAAAGCTCATAATGAGGAATATTTTTTTTTCTTTATTTTCCTTATAAGCCAAACATGTTGGATAGAAAAAAAAGCGGGACGTGAAAACAAATATTCTGAAACTAAGATTTCAGAATGAAAGTCAAACAATAGTGCAAATATTATATCTGGGTTTCGTATTGGGCTTTAGTTCTACATGAATGGCTCGCAAATTTTTCGCTCTTTGCATGAACAGCCAACTATTATTTTCAATGTAATCCAGTTGTGTATCGTGTGTCACACCTGAAACGTTTTGTTTAAGGCTCATGAAAGGTTTCATGAAAGAACTGCCGCCACAGCTGTCAAAGTAGTTACTGCCTCAAACACATCAGGTCTGAATGGTGACATGTTTCTCCTTACTGCCATCAGGACGCTTTATTCCAACAGTCGATTATTCAGACTTCACTCAAGAGAGAGAGAGAATGAATTACAGATTAATTTTTATTCCGACAGATGGTAGGTGTTAATTAGTCTGTCAGAAAGTCTTTGGCGCTCCGACTCTTCGGAGAGAATGTGATCGAAGGGTTTCTGCCAGAAGGCAGCAGCAAGAAAATCTTCCCCATTGGAGTCTGGATACTGGTGGTGGTGACTGATGACTCTGTTGAGAGTGACAGATAGATGTGGTCGGCTCATGAGATCAGTTGATATCCAGGCCATCAAGATGAGCGGGATCACAAAATCGAATGGATCACGAAACTGATTTCAAAACCGGGAACGTCGAAGCTGCGGTTAACGGATAGCATCACCGGTTTTGTTAGCCACCAGGCTACTGGAGGTAACTATGGTAGGAAACAGATGATCCGAGGGATCAGCCTAAAGACGAAGAAGAAGAAGCTGAGCGAACTTCATTTTCACCTCCACTTTTTTTTTTTTTAAATCCCCATGTTGCGATAGCTAGCATACCGATCCGTATCCTAAAGGTGGAATTAACAACATGACTACCACTGATCCGAACAACCGGTCGTTTGTCATTTAGGTTGTGTTGTAAGATTCTCCAGTTCTCCTGTTTATTTTCTGTTCCCTGCTCGATTCTTGGGCTACAGTTTTTTTTTTACAAAAACAAAAAAACTGTTTCCAGACACAACTCAAAATATTAAATAAATATTTCATGGGTCATTTCAAATGTTCTGCCCACGTAGATCTTAGTGAAAGGAAGAACTGCATTGATTTTGGGAAAGCTTGGTTGTGTATTTCTGACACTAGGGGGAGCTTTAAGTTTTTCTGGACATAATTTCCAAACCGTTCGTCCAACTTAGTCCGTAGGAACCAAGGGTATTTGTCGTATATCCCATCTTTTAATCTAATATTTCATAATCTACTAAATTTAGCAAGCTGTAGAGTTCCAAAAGACATTTATTTGCCACGTTTGGGTTTCTGTTAAACTCTCTTCCTTTGATCTGGTTAGTTTTGGTTTCATGCTGTCATTTTATGGACGCGCTAAAGAAGTATTCACGACAACCCTACATTCTGTCCTCGTCATCGACGTAGGCAAACTTTCCCCAAACTTGATGATTCATCATATCTCCGAAAAGTCGGGGATTATTATTATTATGGAATCGTCATCGATTCCACCTTCTTCGCCTCAGATCGTTCGTGTCAATGCGATAATCACAAAAACAGTTTTATGGATCATTTTCAAATTTCATTTCTGGATAGACCGTAGTGTGAGGAGGAACAAGAGTGATCTTGGGTAAGGCTGGTTGTATATTTATATTAGGAGGATCTTTAATACAAAAGTTATCATAATTTCTCAGCTGTTGGTCCGATTTAGTCCAAATTTGGTGCAAATGAATCGTCTCAAAGGCATATATTTTGTATACATACCCTTTTCCTCGAAAAGTTCATATTTTAACTCATCAGGATGAGCCTATTTTTTTGACAAAAAACACTTCATTGGTCTGATTTACTTCACATTTTGGTTCATTTGAATCAAGTCAAGGAGATTTATCTTTAATCACATTTTTTACTTCATATTTTACCCAACTAGGGGGACCTTTTATACCAAAAATTGAACAGTCAAAATCCCCAAAACATCAGTGTGAAAGCAGCTTAAATATTTTTGTTTGCCATTTAAATGTGGTTCATCATTCTGGCGCCGGTCTGAATCCATAATGTATCTCCGTTGAGTCAAAATGTTCAAGGCGACAGTGAACAAAGAAAACATCAGCTTTGTGTAAACAGGAATGTTTACAACTTTCAGCCCACCATAAGGATGCAGTTTTCTGACAATGAGCCTTTTTTCCACAGCACAGAATTCTAGTCATTTTAGCCTGCAACTAACAATCAAGTAAATTGCATAAACTGCGCCTCCATCTCCTGAATTCTGAACCTCCCACGCGCCTAATTCCTGAGCGAAGTGGAAGCTTTTCAACAGGAACAAAAGGCAGATTGGCTTTAACCGTGATTAATGTGCATTGTTTGTTTTTTATTACTTCTACTATTCTGCAGCAGCTCGATACGTCAGCGGCTCAACAAGTGTCCTTAATGCAGATTTAGTCATTTATTGATATTCTCTTGGGTTTTCAAATCACTTCAACATAAAAAGTCCTAATTTGGGTTCATTAGACCCATTCATGCTCAGAGTGTGTGTTTGCTTGTTTGTGTGTGTGTGTGTGTGTGTGTGGGGGGGGGCTTTTGCAAACTGCATATCCGCTGAATATACTACATTGCTGCGAGGAAGGACGAAGCATATCTGCTCCTGCTCCTGCTCCCCTCCTCCTCCTCGGCATTCAGTCAAGTCTGTCGCCTCTCTACGGTTTGTCGCCGTGAACTCTGGGAAACAATCATCCTGCAGGCGTGTATAATACTCATCCTGTGGCAATGTTGCCTGCACACTGCTCACAGATTGTCAAATCGCACAATATCCGATGTTGCACACTGGCTCGACCCCTCCGGCTCTTTTCTTTTGCTGAAAAATCAGAGCATGAAAGTGAGCTTTTTTGTATTTGTGAGAAGAAGAATGGACCCAGGCTCAATCTAAGCTGTGGTACACCTTTTTTTTTTTTAATCTCAGTGTGTGGTTTCTTTCTTATATCCAGGAGTGCAGCCAAACTTCCTGCCATTTCCCAGCCTTCTTGCTTACTTCGTCCTTGAAAGTCAAAAAGGCAGATGTTGGAATTGGCTAAATTTAAGGGCTGAATCATAACAGCCATGACAGAAGTGGGGCTGTGATGTCACAGTTTTACCAAGTATCGCGTTTTACGAGTTTACACGGGGATGGATACTCTGGCGATTTCCGAATGATTCCACTCACGATCCTGTCCTTCAACATTTTGTCACTAAAAATGGTGTTGCCTCGTAAATAAAAGAAAAAACCCGCAACAAAAAAAAAAAGAAAAATGTCTTTTTAAATGTACAATTAGATGAAATGGACTTAAAGCTGACTGTTAAATCATTCCAGTCAGAACATAAAGTCTTTTTACCAATTGTTTTTTTTTTTTACTTGGAACAATGTGTAACAAAGAAATATAATTGATCAGTCTGTCAAACTTAAATAGATGCGAAGGGTACCAGTTACCTGGGGGAACACCACAAGTCGGCGATGCCAGGAGTCAAAACTCCCAGGTTCCCTCCATCGCCTGCTGCCCGTACAGCTTAACGCCCGACCCCAACGTCCGACCTTTTAGGTGGGGAGCATGAAGTTTGTTGCTAGCTAGGAAAAAAGCCCGGACACCAGACGCTCACGACAAGCTCCACTCCCAGTTCTGGCTCCAGAAGGGGGCCCCGGTCTACCTATTCCGGGCGAGGTTTCCAAACTCCTTTGCTGCCTATTCCTTTGCGGTCTTTAATCCCAAAGGGTAAGCTGGAGACCGTTGCTAGGGAGAGGGATGTCTGGAAATCATCATTGTCTGGAAATCATGGCAAATTGCTTGAAAGATTGGGAAAAGAAGTGGGCCCAAACTCAAGCCCTTGGCCACACCTCTTTGTTGATGTTCAATACGAATGTTGCTCAGGCTTTTCCGACTAAGTCTGACTTATATTTAACTTGATGCAGTTCCACAAAACTAGTTCAACATCGTCTAAACTCTTTATTTTCCACAAACAGTCAAAACCTTGAGGCAAAGTTAACTTCAATAAATCATAAAAATAATGTTGCATAAATTATAGAATGAAAAATAGATTCATAGATTTCATTTTTTTTAACTGTGAAAAAACCCAACAATTAATCATTTTATAGTGAATTTAGTGTCCAAGTTTTTAAATTGATGAATACACTGAAAATGCAAAGAATTACATTTTCTATACTTGTTTCTTTCTTGGTGAGGACATTAAATGAAGTCCAAAAAAATCCAAAAGGAGCACATGAGTCTAAAAGCTTCAGCAAGATGTCCCTGAAGGCACCGCGGATCGAACGAAGGCAGGGGGGGACGGCTGGCATCCTGATTAGAATGCATGTCTGCCGCAGACAAAGAAGACAATTAAATTAAGGGGATTGAGCCCACAAGTACCATCTTCGAGACCCCTGGAGTCAGAAGTCACCCAATAACAAGCCTGAGTGATTTAGAATATGTCAGACCGAGGACCACAGAACCAGCAGAGCCATGGGTCTACACACTTTTAAACACCACACATGTAAAAATATAATTAAACCCAGTAGCAGCAGATTGTCTCGCCTCGGAGCGCGACCATCTCAAAACTAGAGAGGTAATGAGGTCACATGATCAGGTGAGCGTCAGGGAGCGTCAGCCAATGACATTCAGTTAAACTGGACCTACGCTGGCGAAAGCTAAACCTAACATGCGATTGAACTCCTCAAGATTAATGTCAGGTTATGGCCCGAGTATGTTTCGTAAAATGAAACTTTTTGGAGTAAAACATTATATATATATATTTGTTTATAGTATAAAATATACAAGATAGATCTTAGATATAAGTTATGTCCGTTAAATAGTGTTTTTCGTATTAAGCGCCCCCTAGTGAGTCAAAAATGAACTTTTAGAGTAAGAAATGACACATAGATAGATCTCAAGTCAATTCATATGCGCCAAATTTGGACTAGATCTCAATGGTTAAGAGACGATGTCTGCAAAACAGTATTTTTATGAAAAACTTTCCCCTCGTGAGTGAAATATGAACTATTGAAATAAACCTTATTTTATATGAAAGATCTCCTCAAGTTCATTCATATGCAGCAAATTTGAGCTAATCTAGACCAAATGGTTGAAAAGTTCAATCTATTAAATTGTGTTTTATATATATATATTGTGTATAGATATATATATACAAGACAGATCTCCTCCAGTTGATTCATATGCAGCAAATTTGAATTGAATTAGATCAATGGTTTCGAAATCAAAGAATCTTTTCCAAAATTGAATCAATGGTTTGAAAGGACAAAATGGACCGTAGAGTGGGACAAGAACTATAAAAACAGGACATGTATTAAAAACAATTTAAAAACAATTCTCACCTTCCCTCCAGGCAAAAACGATTAGAAAATGGAACAAACGTCACAAACAGGAATAGATCTGAGGGAAATCTATTTGAACTTTAAAAAAACACTTCTATAAAAACATAAAATAATATTAAGAAAAACTTAAATCTAGAAACATAAAATATATAATAACCATCATCGTCATCATCATCATCATCATAATCATAATCCTCATCATCATCATCGTCATAATATAAACTGATTAAAATATATAAACATAAAACATATAATAATAATGATAATCATCATCATCATCATCATCATAATAATCATAATACAAACTGATTAAAATGTATAAACCTAAAACATATAATAATAATGATAATCATCATCATCATCATCATCATAATAATCATAATACAAACTGATTAAAATGTATAAACCTAAAACTTATAATAATAATGATTATCATCATCATCATAATCACAATATAAATATAACAGAATAATAGTAATGATAATATAACAATATAATAACAATGATAATAATAATAATAATGATAATAATAATAATAATAATAATAATAATAATAATAATCTTCATCATCATAGTATTAATAATAATAATATAGATGTGGACCCCTGCTGGGATGAAAATACCTTCTCATCTTCATCTGAGATGAAGACACCTTCTGATCAGGCCTTTAATGACTTCTTCAAGAATGCGGCTGAAGGACCTGAAGACCTCCGAGAAGCTCCTGTGTTGCCGAGGCAACAGAAACCCCCTGCATAACTGGATCCTGCAGAAGTTCTGCTGGATGGAGAGTTTTAACTAGGTGTTGAGACGAACCTGCCGTTGACTTCAAATTGTCCCGACCTCTTTGTGTCGGATGACCACAGGAGAAACGTTTTTTTCACCCTCCCTGTTGATTCACGCTGACTCCTCCAACCGATCTCGCCCACTTTTCCTCCCATGATGCCCCTCATTTTCACTCGAAATCACTTCTCCACTATAACTGAAGTCAATCTTCCATAAGGGCTCTCTTGACGACCGAATCATTTTAAGGGTCCGCATGTTCATTTAAAAAGAAAAAAATGCACCTAAGGCTCGAGTGTTTCCCCTGAAAACCTTTTGATTTCTTTCTGTTCTCCACTCCGACCGTCGCATTTGCATTCGATTAAAAACGCAACACCGTAGTGGATAACTATTCCTCTCTGATGGCAGAGAGGCAGTCGAATAAACAGAAATAGAAAGTGACACAGACAAACATCGCAGCAATAACGAAGCGACGAGTGTTTTATTTAACGTCAGCCATTCTTGCGCAGATTTTAAATTACTAACAGCCCCACAGTGGGACCGGCGTCTATAATCACAACGACAGTGTACGATACCCCGGGCCGTAGGCGAGAGCTCCCTCTCCAATTATGTTTCTCCTGGCCTGAGATTGAATCTATTACTGTGTAATTGCCTCTATATCTCCAGCTATCACCCGGAGCAGCGCCACGGATTATTCACACATATGGCGGGGTAAACGTTTTGCAGAAAATCAATGCTATTTTTAGGATGTTGTTGATATTGAGGGTGCCGCGTCCCGGTGAGGGATCGTCTGATCCTGAAGTGGTACTGCCGGTGATCAAGCGCCGCCTTCCGAGCTCGGTGGCGTGGAAGGAGGATCTCGCTTCGGAAAAGTCGATGTGAGCACCAAGCCGGGGGCCGTGACGGATAATTCTGAGCTTTCCTTTTAATCCCTCAGGTCCCGGGTCGATGCCGGTTCACCGCGTCGCCACGAATCAGACGGCATCAGTCAAGCTGTCAGAAAAAAGGGAAGTAGATTTTTACTTAGCGTCCCCACGAGAGCCCAGGGGACGGAAACATTAAGGACCGAATATTTAGACTTTAAACTCAATGCATCTCCTCTGATGACTAGATTCAGGAGTAAGATCCAAAAAAGAATCATTGTATCCTGCTTTTAGAGCTGGCATCATCATCATCATCATCAAAAACTCTAACAAGGATCACTTTCAGAAAAAGAGCCGGAATGTTTTTGGGAAAGGTCGGTTATTTATTTCCAACACTAGGGGGAGTTTTATCTCCAAAGGGTTTAGGGTCATCATTTTCTCAGCCGTTGGTCCGATTTAGTCCAAATACGTACGAATCGACCCGATGAGATTCATCTTGTAAATGAAGTATTTTAGGTAGTACTATACTAGCTGTTCATATTTCACAGACTACTATTCTATATACTGATTTCAGGATATAGCTCCAAAACAATTTGATGGGTTTTATGCCCACAGACCATAGTCCGAAGAAGATCCGGATTGATTTTGGGGCGTGTCGATCGTATATGCCCGACACTAGACGGATGAAGACAATCACGTTGCCGTTAAGCAGCACATCCGTGATCGTACAGTGGTTAGTACTCTGCGTTGTGGTCGCAGCAACCCCGGTTCGAACCCGGGTCACGGCAGCTTTTAAAGAAATCGGACATATTCAGACCAAATAAATTTTAGCCCACAACAGAATGGGTGTCACACCCTCAATATTAACGACGGACATAATCATCATCTTCTTAATGCCGACTCTTTTGTAACGTAGGTGTCTCTTCATAATGTCCCCGAAAAGTCGGGGGTACTACAAAATCATCATTGCTATTGCCGCGTCCACTACCGAACTCAAAAGCTATTTCATTTATCATTTTATCATTTTATATCTACATAGACCTTAGTGCAAAAGCATATACTACTATATAACTTCAGTTCAGTCAGGGGGATTGGTTGTATAACGCAGGGTATTAATGACAGTGACAGCATAGGCCCAGTTTCTGATCTGAGCACTTTTCCCGACGAGGGACGACAACATCCTGGACCAGGTCTACAGTGAAGCTGGTGGGTTAGTACACCACCGCACCTCCCCAGCCCATGTGGCAGGGCCTTCAACACATCACAGACTACCAGCAGAGGAGAAGAGGGATCACAAGCAGATGAGCTGAATGAGTTCTACGATCGCTTCCACACCCTCAACACAAACCGACACAGAGGGATCCTACCAACAGAGGCAGCACAGAGCTCTTCACTCACTCTGACATCAGCTGAGGGGTGCAGGGTGCTGAGGAGAACAGGTCCTGATAACATGATAACTAACCTGGGCCGAGCACCGAGGGTCTGCTCATCAGAGCTGGTGTTAAGAGATATCTACAATCTGTCCCTCTCACAATCTTCAAGAGCACCACCATTGCGCCCCTCCTCAAGAAAAAACCTGCTTAAATGACTATCGTCCCAATGAATTCACCTCAATAATAATGAGGCCTTTTGAGAGGATAGTCCAAACCCACTTCAGAAAGACCATCCCGGACACGCTCGACACCCCACAGTTTTTGTACTGTCAGAACCGGTCCACTGACGACGCAGTCAACGCTGCCATCCACACAGATCGTCACACATCTGGAGAAGAAGGACACGTATGTAGGAATGCTGTTTATTGACTACAGCTTGGCATTAAACACGGTCCTCCCAACATCCCACATCAGCGAGGATCTCTCCTGGTCTCTCTACACACATGATATTGTTAGGAAACCTCACCAGCGTCTTTACTTCTTAAGAGAGCTGAGGAAATTCGGATTATCCACCGAACTTCTAAGCAACTTCTATAAATCTTCTATAAATCCTCCTGACAAACGCCATCACAGTGTGGTGTGGGAACTTTACAACACAGGACAGGAAGGCTGTCCAACGTGTGATTAAAACGGCACCATACATCTTTGAAGCAGCTTCCCGACACTTTTAACACCCGGGTCATGAAGAGGGCACACAGCATCACCACGGACACTAAACAACCCCAGCAAAAACTGTTCACACTGAAGCTACAGGAGTCGGAAAGCCAGAACAACTAGACTGAAAAACAGTTTCCATCCAAAAGCCATCCTGCTGCTGAAAGACTCTGTATACTGCGAACTGTATATTTGTACTTTTCCACCATGCTCAATGCACTATGTTTATATTTGCATTATATCCATATCTTCTCGAGGCCTATAAAAAAAAATGCTGCTAAACTGCCCGGACTGTCAATACATTTAAGTTCTTTTTAAAATATTTTGTATTTTATACATTTATACCTTTATTATTATTATATATTGTTATTCTTTTCTATCGTTTTTTTCTACTTGTGTGAAGGGAAACTGCAATATTTTAGTGTGAACTATGTTTCTACTGTGTGTGTGAAAATGAAAATCTTCAAATCTTGAATCTTGAAATATACACTCGCTGTTGGAGACGACATCATGGGCCCAGTTTCTGAACTGAGCGTACTTGATTGGTTATCTGGACATAAGGTATTCCTAGGTTCTATTCCAAGTAGCGGCAACTTTAACGAACAAAGACATGGGCAGACCAATTCAACGGTTCAGGTATTTTATTCTCCACACTAATGCCAAACACCTTCATCAGCGTCTTCATAACTTCCAATAAACTGCAGAACTTTTTGCCAGTGTAATGTCGGTTCTCATCACTTTTTAGGTGACTGAACTATATATTTTTTCTCAATAGAATCACGTTGCCAGTCAGTGTTGCAGCCGTGATGGTATAGTGGTAAGTACTCTGCGTTGTGGTCGCAGCAACCCTGGTTCGAATCCGGGTCATGGCAAGTTTGACGGACAAAGACGTTGGCACACCTTCAGCATTTTCTGAATCCTAAGTCTTTTGTAATGATACCGTCTCCTCATAGTATCCCCGATTTTTCGGGGATACTATGGGATGCCCACTGCTATCGCCGAGTCTGCTGCCACGTCAAGAAACCGGAGCAGATCCTACATAACGATAACTTAAAAACTATTTCATGGATCGTTTTCAAATTGTATTCCCACATAGTCCTTAGTTCGAGGATGTACTGGATTGATTTTGGGAAAGCTCAGTTTTATATTTCTGACACTAGAAGGAGCTTTATCTCCAAAAGGTTCCAGTGCCACAATTCCTCAATCCAATTTAATGTAGATTTGATGCAAATTAATCAACTGGAGTTGATCTGTCTTATATAAATCAGATTTTTCTCACTCAGGGGGGGATTTT
>VRLP01004185.1:0-10000 GCA_009660295.1 Lophius piscatorius
TAATGTCACGACCAGAGACTAATGTCACGACCAGAGACTAATGTCACGACCAGAGACTAATGTCACGACCAGAGACTAATGTCACGACCAGAGACTAATGTCATGACCAGAGATTAATGTCATGACCAGAGACTAATGTCATGACCAGAGACTAATGTCACGACCAGAGACTAATGTCACGACCAGAGACTAATGTCATGACCAGAGACTTATGTCATGACCAAAGACTAATGTCATGACCAGAGAGTGCCGATGTAAATCAGAATACTTGAAAAGCACGATCGCTATAATAATGGTGTCCCTCAGGGTTCTAGCAACATAATTGAAAGTGGAAAGAAATCGTATATCAGTGTGTTCCTACAGCATAATTTCAAACTTCTAGAAGGTTCCAGATGGATTTAAAAGATTTGTCAGGGTTAAAAATGATATAGTGTCTTAACAGGAAAAAGTGTTCACAGCAGAAGACAAAAACAGATTCGGTACACAGTTGGCGAAATAATTCAAATGATGAGACGAAAGTCCACAAAACGGGAAGAATACAAAACAAAGAAACAGGAAGAAACCGAAACAACCCTCTGAAGACAGCAGGAACAAGAAACAGACAAAAAAAAGGAAATATATTCAACAAAGAGGGAAATTGAGACAAACGTGACAAAGATCAGGATAGAGTTTAAAATAACTGTCTTGAAAAAATTTAATATAATGTCAAATATTTGTTACCTATATTGTATTAATTATATTGTTATTAATGTAATCAATGTTATAATTGATATTATTGTTGTCATCAACAATAATAAATCAATTGTATTTAATTTTTAACATTCAACAAAATGTACATAATAATGATAATAATAATAAATACATAATAATGATTAAAAATAAATAAATGACTTAGAATGCATAATCAATTATTAAATACATTCAAACTGAACAAAAATAAAACAGTAAAAATTGAGAATAAATCAAAATACATACATTTTATTAAATGAATTATAGTTATTGAATAAATACATTAATAATATCAAAATATATGTAGTATGATGTAACTACATCATATTAATAATCACAGTTCATTACAAATACGTGGATGATTTAATGATTATATGTCATATTCCATAATGTTGTAATGAAATGGAAGAGAAACAGGATGTGAACTTTACTCAGAAAGGGAACTCTGACACAAGTGGAACTAACTGGAACTGTCAAATACAGGAACTGTTATGTGAGGAATAATTGATATACTAAAACATAGAAAATGGATTTTGGTTCTGGTGTTGGTGGCGTTTAAAGAGAAGCTACGGTTCCTCGCAGTTACTTCCTCCCGCCACTGAGGATGCTGTCCCTGACACGAATAAGTCTGGGGATTGACTCTTAGAACCTGCGATGGACATTCTGGGGTGTAATAAGTCGTGTTCTCAGATGTAAACCGTCACGGATGGTCATGTGACCACTGAAGCTTGTCAGAGCGCTGCCGTGGTTCTGTTCTCCCGAGACAATGTGATGACACGAGACAGCGGAGAGTGGAGAGAGATGTTCGTCCACGTTTGATGGAGCCGCCTCATCAATAAGGCAGCCGAAGAGCATCAAATCAGCGCGAGGCATCACTCTGCTGCTTCACATCCAGGCGGGAGATAAATGATTCAGACCAGGACGCCATGTGATGGTGGAGAGAAAACACAGGGTGGTCAACAACTCAGTGTCCGACATATTAGATGTATAAAACTGAGCAGGAAACCAAAGCCACCACGACCCATTGACCTCTTCTCCGCTGAGTGAATCCAAAACCCAGTTCATCTTGCAGCAAGAAACGGTTGTGTCAGTGGTTTGGGTTGGGACCAACGCAACCGACCAAACCTTTGTAACCACCATGATGGAGGTGCTATCTCAAATCACTTGTGGAAGACCCGGGGTGCAGAAAAATGTATGAGAGGTTATCCAACAGAACCGACAGTTTCTATAGGGGACGTCCAATGATGGCCCCTCCAACACAGGACTTCCACTGACAGTCGGTCGACGAACCTTCAGACAGGGGACATCCAATGATGGCTGTTTCTTCTGGACTTGTGTTGACCAAACCCACAGCAAATGTAGATGATCCAACTTCAGTCAGCAAGTCCTGCTTACACCTAGGAACTTTTATTTTGGTTTCCATGGTTACATGTTGAGCTGAGGCCCGTCCAGTAAGGGTCTGACATGAGGGCTCCTGGGTCATAACTCATAAACTGTTCACCAAACAGAATGTCTTAGAGGCTGGAGAGGTTTCTTTGGATATTTGTGGGAAAATTCGTATCGATTTAAAAAAATTTATTGATTTTTCTTATGAAATATGCAAAGAACAAGAATTTTCATTTAACGTATCAGATATGTTTCCTGCTATCTTGTCTAGACAGGAAGTTGACAAGTTCTTTTTTTTTGTATTTGCACATAATGGCAGGCAAAATAAAGGAAATGCTGAGAGAGATGAAGAGACAAAAGAGAGAGAGAGAGACAGAGAGAGAGAGAGAGAGAGAGAGAGAGAGGTGGGAGGGAGAGATGGAGAGAGAGAGGAACTGCCACAGAGTTAGAGAGCGTAGAGAAGACAAAGAGGAGGACTGTAGCTGCTCAGTGGTTAGAATACGGAGTTCAGTTATCGAGGAGTAGAGACCTCCGTTGCCACAGGGACTATTACCCCGTCTGTTACCGCGGCATCAGCCGCCAAGATCTGGACCAAGGCAAAAGCAGCAAGGTCATGAAAACCAGGTAGGGACAAGAGAGAGAGGAGGAAGTGAACGAGGAAAATGGAAGTGAGAGACTGAGCGGGTTGTTCTGAAGAGTTTCTGTCTGAATTATACAATTTATAATTTTTTTTCCTGGTGTCAATTAGGTCTCCTTTTTTTTTTTTTCATTGATCTGTCTCAGGACATTCCGTCTGGGTTCTGTTTTTATTCTTAAGAATCGCTCAACGACTGGAGAGAAATGTCTTAACAATCTCCTCTCAGGTATTACGTTGCATTTTAAAGAAGAGGAGACATGGAAAAAGAAGAAGGAACCAAAGAGGTCACGTGATCACCTGTAGGTTTTTTTCTTGGGTTGTCAGCAGAATTTTGCTGAAATTGTTGAAAAGATTTTCAGTATTGTTGCACGGCTAAGTCTTAGTCCAGCACAAAATTGGTTACATTTTGGTTTGGCACTTGGACAAGAACGTCTGTTGACAACCTTTCTGACAGGGACGGTCCAAAGACTGTCTTCGTTGGGCGAACCAGCGAAGACATGGGTTCATCCAACGAACCTCCTTCCATCCTTTCGACAGGAGACTTTCATTGACAAACTTTTCAAATCAGGATATTCATTGACGATCTTTCCAAAAGGGGGACATCTCTTGATGGTCATTCCAACACATGACATCTAATGCCGACTGTTGCGACAGGGGGGACGGCCATTGATGACGATTCATCCGTAATTAGACAAAACAGTATTTAAAGTATTCTGTGGAGAGGTATATCATTTTATAGGTAAAAAAAAACCCCATGATGCCTCGTGGAGCTTCATGTCTCCAAAAATCTTCAAAAGTTGTAAATTTGCCATCAGTTCCCATGAAACGGCTGATGTTCCATTTCTCAGAATATAGATTTACATTTAGTAATGAAGTCTTTTCTGTAGTGTGAGGAATTATTGGGTTTTTGTTGGTTAGTTAGTCACATTTCTTGGGAACTTGGTGCTACATCGGCGCATTAACCAGGTAAGAATGCGTTAAACTCTTACTCACTCCAAAAAACCCTAAACAGAGCATTTTTCAACATTTTCCAGGAACCTTTGTGGAGCGTTCTTGGCGTCAGCGTGTCTTATGGCTTCCTCATCGGAGACATTGATTGACACTTGGAGGGTTCCAAAGTTTTTTCAGATGGCGCCTGGAGCTATGCTAGCACCTCTTAGACACAGCACTGCTCATTGCTTAACGCTCACGTTAGTTAGCATCTCCTGACTGAGTGCAAACATGTGACAGAGTGACAGGAAACCAATCCCTGCTGACAGGAAGTGTCAGCCACCAGAGCGATCAAAGAGACTAAACGTTTATCGATCATACGTGATATGACAGAGAGCAGGAAGCTGATTTGGTTTCCACGGCGACTGCATCGACTGTATCTGTGAACAGGAAGCAATGAGTCGGCCCCTGACCCTTTAACCTCATTGCCGCTTCATGAATATGGATCTCTTTCTTGACATTCACCACATTTCATATGGCAGCTGTGGCGAGCTCCGCCCATCTGTTCATGAATATTAATGATCTGGTGAATGAGAGGGGGGGGGGGGCGGGGCATCAGGATGACAGACGACAGGAATTACGGTCCCACAGGGCTTTGCCCTCTTGCCCTCAGGTCAGGAGATCATGGATTGTCAGACCATAATAACATGACAGCATTATAAACTATAAGGCTGAAAGTATGTGGACAGCCACCACGATGAATCAGAGAGGCATGTTGGAAAGAAAAGCGCCGTGAAGGAGGTGAAGGACTGTGTGGGAGGGAGGATTCTCTTTTATATGGTACAGGAAAAAAAGCTTCAGGGCCACGATGAGAGTCCGTCCAGGAAACCTGAGATCTGATGAAACAAGAACTTTATGTCTTTTGGAGCCCAGTAACTTCAAAAAATGGAAATGTGCTGGATAAAGTATTCGGTAGAATACAAATACTGCGGATATTTAAAATCTCAGATTAGAGATCAATTCTGGTAAACCGAGGCAGCAAAGAATTCTCCACTACAAAAAGACTGTTTCATCCCTAAATTCTGATCTATCAGAACCAGAACCAGAATCAGAATCAGAATGGCCAATAAAGCTGATTCTAATTCTGGTTCTGATAGAATTCTTTGCTGCCGTGGTTTACCAGAATTGTTTGATAGATGGTTTGTTGATTGGTTGATCAGTCGGTTGGTTAGTTGGTTGGTTTCTTTGGCTGGTTGGTTGAATAGTTTGTTGGTTGCGTTAATAATACAGCGGCTAAGAGCACAAAGAACACATTCCAGCCCTGAGGGGTTTTTCACTTCCTTTCTGCTCAGTTTACCTCATGTGTTGTGGACTATCATATTTTCTGTTGAGGTCCGGTTCCCTGTCAGGGTCCGGGCCTGGGAGACAGGAATGTGAAATCATCAAACCACAGTCGCTGTCTGACAACTGTGTCTAGCAGGGGCTGCAGAATCTATCAGAAGTTTAAGGTTTATGTAGAGGAAGTTCTGACCTTTGAACTCTGAGCACATTTATTGTTAAAATTAAACTTCAATATCAAATGTGCCTTTTTTTATAACGTAATCGGGTCGGTTCGGTCCAAACTCTTACCTCCTGATTGATATTAATTGTCCTGTTGTTACAATGATGACAGGTTCTGATCTGGTTCTCCTGACCGCTCCAGCTGAACTCTTTGGTTTCTCCAGCCTGACGCTCCGCAGGAAGCAGCTGATTGGTTAACCCACTGAGGAGGTCGGGGCAGGGGGTGGTCGAAGGCCATGGCAGGCAGACTCCTCCACCTCCTGTTCATCACTGTGACGCTATGCCACACCCACTTCTCGTCTGGCCAACGTGTCAAGCCCCGCCTCCAGCGAGACCACCGCAACATCCGGCCGAACATCATCCTAATCCTAACGGATGACCAGGACCAGGAGTTGGGTGAGTGAAGATCAGAACCGGACCTCCAGATTCTTCTGTCTGATGTACAAAGAGCACAAAGATGCTGGATCTTATTTCTCCGTACGTTTCTCCACTGCAGTGCTGGACCCGTAGTGGTTCCAGAACATCTGGCCAAAATAAATCAACCTGTCAAAATTGATCTGAGATTGTGTTGTGAATTTTTATCACAACTTTAGCGCCACTTTCCACAGAAATATCCCAGAAGACATTGAGGTCTCGATAAGATGTGAATGTTTTACGGACTGCACTTATATAGTCTGCTCAAAGCACTTTACAACATTCACCCTTTCACCCAAACATTCACCCATTCACACAAACATTCACACAAACATTCACCCATTCACACAAACATTCACCCAAACATTCACCCATTCACACAAACATTCACCCAAACATTCACCCATTCACACAAACATTCACCCATTCACACAAACATTCCTACAGCGGTGGAAGAGGCTGCAATGCAAGCCGCCAGTCAACCATTCACCCCGTCATTCACCCACCAATGGAAAAACCTCTGGGAGAAACTTGGGGTTCAGCATCTTGCTCAGGGATACTTTAAACTTCAGATAAGTTGTGTGACCGTCCTACCAACTGAGCCAATGTCTGTGATGTGGCTTTGATCTTAGTAAGATATGACTTTGATGTCTTTCTAAGATGTGAAATTGATGTCCAAGAAACTTTCTATAAGTTTTAGAAAGATGTGAATTTGATTTCTTCACAAAATTTGGCTTTGACGTCTAAGTAAGATGTGACTTGGATGTCTTTGTATGATTGTGGCTTTTATGTCTTAGGAATACGTGACTTTGTTATCCAAGAGATCTTTTATGTCTTGTTAATATATTACCTTGATATCGTAGTAAGATGTGAGTTTGATTTCCTAGAAACCTTATATATGTACTAGAAAGGTGTGGCTTTGATGTCTAAATTTAAAGTGTCATTTATGCCAAAGAAACTCTATATATGTATTAATAAGTTGTGACTACGATTTTTAGTATGACATTACTTTTGTTCAAGAAGTCTTATTATGAGTTGACATTTATTTCCCAGAAACTTTACATATGTACTAGAAAGGCGTGGCTTTGATGTCCTAGTTAGATGTTTAAATGAAGACCTAGAAACTTTAGATATGTTTTAACAAGATGTGACTTTGTTGTTCAAGATATGTATTAGAAAGATCTGACTTTGATGTCTCAGTAAGACGTTATTTTGTTGTCCAATAAACCTTTAATATGTTTAAGTCAGATGACGTAAGAAACATTTTATATATCATATGTCCTATTTGTACGGGACCAGTATTACCTGAGGACCTGTGGTCATTCTATGTTATTTTAATCCCGTGTGAATGCAACATGTTTGTCATTTGTAGAAGTCAAGTGAACATTTTAATGGCATCTAAGGGATTTAGGGGTGGTATTAATTTTTTATTCTCTCCTCTGCCTGCTTTTTTTCCTCTGAGCTGATCGAGTTATGGATTTATAAATGGATTTAATGAATCTGTTTTGAACTGTTGTGTCCTTCAATCACGGTAGTTCTCGCAGCTCACAGAGTTCTTCATCAACACATGAGCTGAGTCGTCACCCAAGGGTGTTTGGTGCAACACCAACCCCACCGCCGAGCTGGGTACAGGTGACACTGGAGGGACACTGGAGGGACACTGGGGTGTGCGTTCGGAATGGGACGCCTCAAGCTGAGTTGGCGGGGTTAAACTTCCAGGGTTTGTGCTTGCATCCGGTTCTGGGACGTGCTGCCGGTGATATCGGCCTGCCTTCCCGTCCGTCCGACAGCCGAAGCCCCTGACTGCCCAAGACGTACCCTCGGCGCTGACAGCTGACTTGGTTTCGATGTTACGCAAAGCTTTGATTCACATTCTCGGATTATCTCTATAAATTCAAGTGAAATTCAGACTCGGCTCATTCCGAGCGAATGCGACGCATAGAACACAGACGTTGGAGTGTCATTTCTGACTGAAATGTGACTTTGATGTCTTTGTTAGATGTTACTTTGATGTCTTAGTAAGATGTTACTTTGATATTTTATATGTCTGTGTAAAACACTGTATGACTTTGATGTCTTAGTGTAATGTGACACTGATATCTTAGTAGGATATGTCATTGATGTCGGAGAAACTTTTTTGTTTTAGAAATATATTACCTTGATGTCTTTCGTAGTATGACTTTGATATCTTTGTTGGATGTGACTTTGATGTCAGATATGCAGTTTATGTTCCACAAACTGTTCGTCTTAGTAACATGTGACTTTGATGTCTAAGTAAAATCGAAATTTGATGTCTTAGTAATGTGCATTTTTAGGTTTTCGCAAGATTTACCTTTGATGTATTTGTGAAATGTCACCTTTGATTCTGGGAAATAGGGAATTTGATGTCTAAGTAAGGTGCAACTTTTATGTCTTTGAAGTGCGGGGTCTTTTAGTTTGCCTAGTGGATCTTTAGACAGTTTGCTGTCATGCTAACGTTAGCATACTCTGTTTACGTAGGTTCGATGCAGGCGATGAATAAGACTCGCCGCATCATGGAGGAAGGCGGGACGTCCTTCTCCAACGCCTTTGTGACCACGCCCATGTGCTGTCCGTCACGATCGAGCATGCTCACTGGAAAGTAAGTCAGAGCCTGATCTGTATAACCCCGCCCACGCAGAGACTGAACATTTTCTGAAGGGTTTAAAGGGACATTCCACCCATTTCCTATAAAATCTAAATTGTAATTAATTAATAGTTAATTTATAACATATATGCTACATGTATTTATCAGTGTCAATATATATAGTTTGTTAATTCAATCAATAATTCATTTTAAGTTTGGATTTTTTGATTTTAAAAATGATTTCATATTTTTAATAACATCAATTACATTTAAATAATACAAAAGAAATCAAGATCATTTTTATATTTGTTTGTTTCACTGGCAGAAAAAACACTAAAGTACACTTTATTATTATATGACTAATAGTGATTAATGGATTCATTTAATACATTATTAATACAGAACCTTTTGATTTTTATAATTTGAAATCAAATTGTAAAAATCAGATTAATCAAATTGACAAAAATGAAAAAAGTAACCTTTTTACTTTGAAAAAGTAAACATTTTTAAAAGTAAAAATTAGTTTAGTATGTATATCAACGACTCCGACTCTCTCTCTCCTCTCCTCTCTCTCTCTCCCTCTCGCCCTCGCTCTCTCCCTCTCTCTCCATTTTCAGGTACGTCCACAACCACAACACCTACACCAATAATGAAAACTGTTCCTCGATGTCATGGCAACGGCAGCATGAGCAGCGGAGCTTCGGGGTCTACCTCAATAACACTGGATACCGGACAGGTAGTCGCTCATGCACACGCACGCACACACACACACACACATACACACACACACACACACACACACACACACACACACACACGCAGACACAGGTCACAGGTCAGGGCCATCAGCGGTGTGTGTTGTTTCTGCAGCCTTCTTCGGGAAGTACCTTAATGAGTACAATGGCTCCTACGTACCGGCCGGCTGGAGGGAGTGGCTCGGTTTGGTGAAGAACAGCCGCTTCTATAACTACACCCTGAGCCGCAACGGGATTCGTGAGAAGCACGGAGCACGGTACCCGCAGGTACGGACCCACAGCAGAACACAAACCAGAACCAGAACCAAATGCATACACTAATCCATAAAAATGGCTCCACAGCACCAAATACCCTCATCAAGAAAAGACAGCATCAGATTTGACACCAATTCAGGAACCAGGGAGTCAGACCTGGTCCGCTTATCTTTTTCTTTCATTTAGTCTTCTAATTTGCATATTTATGTGTAGCCATACTTATGCCTCCACGCCAGCGTCCTGGACTTCTTACCGTTTAAAAAAGTTTGACTGTGGGTCGAGATTGTTTTGCTGCCAGGACCTCTAATCATCGTCCTCACCAGATCAAACTAGCTCATGAAATGAGGCTAACCAAAATTAGCTATATATTTTTTTTTAACTGACATTAGCTAATGTTACTCAGGTCAACAGATATTAGTCATGTTTAGGTGTGATGACAGAGATTAGTTGACTTTAACCATGTTAAGTAGATTAGCTAGCATAGGCTGTATTATTTGTCATTAGCTAAGTTTGCTACTTTAACAGATATTAGCCCCCTTTGGCTATGATGGCGGAAATTAGCTGACTATAGCGTTGTCATCTGACATTGGCTAACATTAGCTATGTTAATTGACATAATAATGTCATGCTATAGCTAACTATTGCTGTAACAGCCAAAATGAAGAACCTTAACTTACGTTACGATAGGTGCCCTTAGCCATTTAAGCCATTACTGCTGAAATAAACTAA
>VRLP01004185.1:15000-52578 GCA_009660295.1 Lophius piscatorius
GTATGTGTGACTGTTTGTGTTTTTGTGTTAGTGGGTGTGAGTGTGAGTATGTGTGACTGTGTGTGTGTGAGTGTGTGTGTGTTTCTGTTTGTGAGTACTTATTCTAGTTAAAATCATGTGCACTGTAAAAACATTTTTAATAAAACATAGATAAGTAGAAGCCTGATTATGGGCCTGTTAAGATCCCCGTTCACTTTTTCTGTTATTTTCCCATGTTTTCACCTTCATCCCCCTCCTTCTCCTCCCCAGTACTCCCAGTTATAACTACGCCCCAAACCTGGACAAGCACTGGATCATGCGTTACACCGGGGCCATGAAGCCCATCCACATGGAGTTCACCAACATGCTGCAGAGGAAACGTCTGCAGACGCTTCTGTCAGTAGATGACAGCGTGGAGAAGGTAGAGAGCACGCGGCTGACAATGCTCAGAAGCAGAACCCGGATCTGGATCCCTGAATGCGTGTCAAATTGTTTCCGTCTGCCTGTGTGTGTGTCAGCTGTACAACATGCTGGTGGAGATGGAGGAGTTGGACAACACCTACATCATATACACATCAGATCACGGATACCACATCGGACAGTTTGGACTCCTCAAAGGTAAGAACTCCTAAGAACGTAGAGGTGGGCAATGGTCCGCAGGCTTTCTGACTGTGGTTCACGTCGGTGGAACCGCCTCCCTGAGGGCCTGTGGACCCGCCTCCCTGAGGGCCTGTGGACCCGCCTCCCTGAAGGTCTGTGGACGACAGACAGGGCTGATGTTTTTAAAAGCAAACTCAAGACTTTTCTTTTAATAAAATCTTATTTATTTAGTTAGGTTTTTTTCTGTGTACATTCAAGTCAATCTTTATAATTACAATTTAATATTTCTGCATTTAAATCGGTTTATATTATTGTTATTTAATGTTTCTACATTAGAGACAGATTTTATTAATATTATTTTATGTTTAATTTTTTTACATTTTAGTCAGTTGTTTATTATTATTATTATTTTATAGTTTTACATTTGAATCTGCTTTTATTATCACCATTATGCTTAATATTTCTACATTTTAGTAGAAAATTTTAAATCGTGTAAAGCACTTTGTGTTCCTTTTTATATAAGAAAGATGCTTTAGGAAAAAAGTTTGATTGATTGAAGTAAAGGTTGGGCCCGGTGTCGGTTCTGCTTGAGGTTTGAGCCTGTTAAAAAGCTTCTTTTTTTAATGACTCACTTTAATGACTACAGGTTTTCGCATGTTGAAAACTGTTGATTCTCCAGGTGGTCCTGGGAGTCCGGTCCAGACCTACTCCGCCATCTCATGAAATTTACTTAACTTTACTCAATTGACTATTTCAATATTTTTATTCTATCTGGGGTTGGGTCATGGTGGCAGCAGGCCATCTAAGGTATTCCAAACGTCCCTCTCCCCAGCATCACTCTCCAGCTCATCCTGGAAGATCAATGGCATTCCCTAGTAACATATGGCATCCCTCAAGCAAATTCTGGGTTTACTGGGTTTGACGTTCCAAGACCTCCTTTAAGTCTTCAACAGGACCCCAAAACACTCCAACTATTTCCCCTGAGGCAGCAACCCTACCTCAACCTGAAGGGGGCAATCTCTCGTCCCCTGGCAGAGAGACTCAACCCCAGAACACTGAGTCCGGTTCCTCCTAACTGATTCTGTTCAGCCTGATGTTTTAGTGCTTCCAGCTGCCGCCTCAGGAAAGAGTCATGTGACTGTTGTCTGTGTCCGCAGGTAAATCTATGCCGTACGAGTTTGACATCAGAGTCCCGTTCTTCATCAGAGGACCCAACGTGGAGGAAGGCACCATGTGAGCGTGCACCACTCACACACACACAAACACACACACACAAACACACACACACACCAACACAAAAACACACACACACACACTCATATACAAACACACACACAATTAATCATTTTAAGGCTGAAAACCTGAGTGTTTGGACCAGGAAGTGGGCGGATCCACAGCCTCACCGCTTTGTGGATCTTTACTCTGAGCGAGGTCCAGCTCTTTATGTGGTCCATTCAGGAACGGCGCTCGCTCTACTGCCGCTCTAGGAGAAACAATCACGCTGCTTCTCTATTTTTAACGTACCAAGCCAGAAACAAAACACAAACTCTAACATCAGGCCGAAAGTCAGAACTGCAGCGTCAGCGTTTCCATAGTGTGAATAATAATTAAAGTATGTCTGAAGCATGAAGCAGATCCATCTACAAATAACACACGAAACAGGTCTGTAAGATAATTTCAACATGTATTGTTCCAATTTCTTTACAGCAGAGTAATGAAATCCTTAAACTACACCAGATCGAATATCTCCTCCACACCACTTCCTGCTGTGTGGTGAAAACGCTCACGAGACGAGCGCGATTAAGATCACCTTCCAGAAGATTAAACCGCAGGGTTTTAAACGTTTTAACTGCATCTTCTATTTCGATGGTCTTTGCCGGTTCATGCTCGATGTAATCGCCAGTCAAGTCTGACTTCTTTCATTGTACTTGTACTTTTCTATTAGTGTCAACTTTTAGAATCTACGTCCTCCTGAAACATCTGGGGCGCTGAGGGTGTGAAGAAATCCTGATGCTATAAAAACTTTAGGAAAAACTGATTCCATCCCATCGTCACAGATAAGCTGGAGAACATCTAGCGGTTTATTTCCAGCTGCTCATGGAAGTATGAGAAGTATTTTTCCATCTACATCTCTGGAGTTGTTGTGTGTCAGGACGTTTTCCAGTAAAGTGCATCCGAAGCGTTCTTCAGCTTGGTGGGTGGAATATCGTACAAAACGCCAAATACGTCCCCGTGTTCCTGGCGTTTAGAAAACCGCTCACCCACAGCATAATTAGCACAGTGCTAGCGCTCTCGCCTCTTGTGTTAGCGACATCCAAAAATATTTCATCAAAAAAAGTTAAGAAATATACATGAAATAATATTTATTATATATTTAATCAATTTATATTTTGTTTATTTCAATATTCAATTTATTCATTCAAAAGGTTTATGTTTAGTCATTTACATTTACTAAATATTAATAAATGATTTGACTTTTTATTTCCCTGTAAAGTCGAGGATATTATAGAATCGTCTTTGCCGCCATGATTTCTACATCCTCTGAACATCCTTTGTGTTAACGCGATAACTCAAAAACTATTCTCAAATTTTATATCAACATAGACCTTTGTGTGAGGAAGAAGTGGATTGATTTTTGGAAAGGTCAGTTGTTTATTTCTGACACCAGAGGGAGCTTTATCTCCAAAAGGTTTTGGCCATAATTTCCCAATTTGAGTCCAAACTTTAGTGCGTATGAATCAACGCGTTTCACAAAGAGTTTAATCTGATGAATTGTTCGTACAATGCAGGAGGTTGGGGGAGACATACCCTTCATGGATGCGTAGGAATAGTTGTTGAGTAAACTTAAGTGCTGGTCACCTGACTGATAAGAGTTCAAGGACTTCCTGTCGGCATCAAAACTTCTAATGTAGCCAGTAGTTTTGTAGATGTATAATCCGTGTGTGTGTGTGTGTGTGTGTGTGTGTGTGTGTGTGTGTGTGTGTCTGTGTGTTTGTGTGTGTTTGTGTTTGTGGGTCAGTAACCCTCACATGGTTCTGAACATCGATCTGGCTCCCACCATCCTGGACATCGCGGGTCTGGACACGCCTCCAGACATGGACGGAAGGTCGATACTGACACTGCTGGACACAGACAAACCTGCCAACAGGTAGGAATATCTGGTCACATGATCCTAAAGTCTAGACATTAGAGACACAGAACATCCATCCAGACCCATGAAACATGTTCTGATATCGCATGTATGTTGAACCAACCATGCCGCTTCCGGTTCCACACCAGCAAATCGTGTTTCTGACCCGTTTAAAGTTTGACAACAGGTTCTAGATCGTTTCAGACTCTTAATTGTCTGTCATCCTGAAGAAAAAACAGAGAAACCAGCAACTAGATGGTTCCCGATGGACCGGGTCAGACCACCGACTAAACCCCGAAGACCACTGCGCACCACAACTGTATAATGATCAGGGTTCAGTCCGGTGTGACCTCCGACCCCTAAGGGATGACAGACTCTGATTAAGTGACCCTGAGGGTAGATTGAATGTCCTCCTGGTTGCCTCACGTAGAAGCGTTCTCCGACAGGAGCGGGTCCGACCTGGAACCAGTCAAACAGATGTTTCCACTGCAGGAGTGGAAGGAAAACATTATTCCTAAATGTTAAAAAGACAAACGTCCCGGATGGAAAGCAGATGGCGCTGATTAACAAGAGGGCGGAGTTTAACGGGAGGCCGGCAGCTTATGAATTTAAATTACTGTGGAACTTCTAATTTGAACTGAAGTGAACTCACATGGAGACTAACCAGAACCAGAACCAGGTCAGATGTGTGGTAATAACATTGAGCAGCCGTGGTTTGCGGAGCCGAATCCAGTCATGGTTCTGGTTCTGGTCGGGTAGTTGCTGCTAAAGTGTGAGAGATAAAGGGCGGAATAAGGGATGAACTTTTGGTTCCACTGCTGTTTTCTGCTTCTTCTGCAGGTTTCAGCTGAACAAGAAGCCGAAGATGTGGAGAGACTCGTTCCTGGTGGAGAGAGGGTGAATATATGCTTCAAACAATTTAACTCTCACCATCCGTAAACCATCAACAACAACAACAACGGCGACGGCGTTTGACTAACGTCTGAAAGAACTAGTTAGTGACGTGATCGGAGAAAAATGCACAAAAAACGTACATTAAATGCAAAAATGTCTGACTTCCTGTAGGTTTAGGTCACCGTTCAAATAAACTTTTTTTCACGTTTTGTGATGTTAGATGTGCTCATCAAATTTCATCCGTCTAGTTCACCTACATGGAAAGACCTCAGAGCTGAACGTGCTCCGAGGGCTTCTTTGCTGAAAGCGTGAAGAAGGCATTAATGAGCCGTTTCGATCAACCCAAACCCGAAACCTGAAACAACTTCTGCAACAACTGACTCACGCATCTCAAGGTCCAAAGTTCAACAAAAGTTTGATCAACTCTTAAGGACCTTTTTTTTAAGTTCAGTGACTCTAAAGAAGGAAAACTGAAAAAGAAATATGATATAAAAATGGATATAAAAAAATCACTGACTTTTTGTCTTGAGATGTTTGATGTTTCCATAAAATTCTTGCAGAAGACACACTTTGTTCGACATAAACCTGAAACTTGGTATCAATACTCAGAACTCCCTTAGAAAATGAGTCAGTACATCTTGTGACAAACCTCTAACGTGACGCTCTCTCTCTTTTTTCCATTAACAGGAAGTTGCTCCACCAGCGTCTGGAGGGAAAGGAAGTTTCGCAGGAGGAGAACTTCCTGCCCAAACACCAACGAGTCAAAGACCTCTGTCAGCGAGCAGAGTACCAGACGGCCTGCCAGCAGACCGGACAGGTACGGGTCAACATCCAGGTGACATGGATGTCTGTGTCTTTTCCAGTTTGAGCAGGCTAACATGTTAGCTTTAGTTATCTTCAACAAGCTCACTTTATTTTTTTTCACCAGGTTAGCTTTAGTTATTTGTAAAAAGTTACCATGTCATCATCACACGTTGTTTTGACAAATTAACATTAGAAGAAGAACCGCTCAGACGACAAGCTAACAAATGTTGCTAACATGCTAGCCTACGAAAAACAACTAACGCTAATATACTAACCTGTTGAAAACAACTAATGCTAACTTGGTAGCGCAGAGGATTCTGAGGAACCAGTTAAGAGGACCAACTTCAAGCATGATCTGCTTCAAAGTAAAATCCGTCTAGTATTTCAGTGATTGGGAATCCTACATTTCTTTTTGCTTTTATTGTGAAACAGTTGGAAGAACTATGGGTTTAAAGTCTGAGGGCGCGGTCCTCAGCGGATTAATGGTGGAGCACTCCTTCAGGGAGATTAACGGCACTTTCAGACCCAAGAGTCCCAACTAAGGGTCATGTTTTTGTGGTTGCCTTCTTAACTTCCTGTTGTAATCATCTATATACCTACTTCCTGTGGCGTCCAGACCGGGTGTGGTTGCCTTTTAAAGATGAGTCCGTTCAACAGAATTCTGACTCATCATTCCTCTGTGTGGGTATGTGTTTGTGTAGAAGTGGCAGTGTGTGGAGGATGCCACGGGGAAGCTCCGCCTCTTCAAATGTAAGAATGAAGGGGGAGGGCCCAAGACCTTGCAGAGGGGCGTGACCAGTCGCCTGCGTCCAATCAGCATCAAGTCTCAGCTCTACCATCAGAGGTCCGACGGCTGCGACTGCAACCACCGACCCCTGAACCCGCGGCCGTTCACGATCAGGCCGTTCAACAGGAAGCCTTTCTTCCCCAAAAAGAGTGAGTCCAGCAGGAAAACGCAGAGTCATCAGCCACAAGATTAGAAAAGACACAAATCAGCCAGAAGATTATAACCAGTTGAAAGATTACATAGATCAGCCGCAAGTTTATAACCAGTAGTAAAACAGCAAACCACCGCAACATTACAACCATTCAAAAAAAATACACAGATAAGCCATAAGATCAAAATCGGTGCCGGTTTATTTTACTGCAGAATCTCCAACAAAATAAAATCCGCTCCAAAGGAACGTAGGAGCTCTGGTGGAGGTCTAAAGTGGTCCTCACAGTATAATTGGTGGTCTGGCCTGGATATAGTGGCGAAGATTGCGGGAACCATCTAGTATCTGGTTCCACTAAAGTTTTCCTCAGGATAGCTGGAGCACAGAAATGATCGCGATCTATGGTCGAGGATTTGTTCATTATATAAAGTAAATGTAATATAGATATAACAAATTAAAAACTGATATCAGCTGATCTCAACTTTAGCACAAAGCACGTTTTAAAACAACAGAGGTGATAAAAGGCTAAGTCACCCAATGAAAACAAAAAGCTGATGTTAAGAAAATACATAGAAAATACCAACACACACAAATGCACCAAATATTGAAAACCATGGAATAGAGATACTTTTTTCAAAATGGGATTCAAAAAAATAAGATAGAACCTTTGATTCTTGATATCCCACCTCTGAAGGCAATAGTCTAGTCTTCCTATGAGTCTGTGAATCCTGAATAATGGTTAGACCTGCAGAAGAGACGATGATGTGATGCTGCCCCCTAGTGTCAGAACTGTATAACGTCCCAAACTTTGAAAGTTCAGACGCGTTTGAGGTCTTTATCCCAGTGTCTGAGGCTATTAAAATCATAATTAGGTCATTCTAGTTCAGTCTGAGATTCATGGGGACAAAGCTCCAGCTTGTCGGAGAGAAGATTATCAGTCCTAATTTTTCTGAAAAGCAGAGTCAAGTTTATTCATGGGGACTTATTATAAACATCTTACCAATGGTTCAGATCTCAGGAGGGGTCCCTTAAATATCCGATTGAACCAGATGATGAAATGCTGGATCAGATGTTTTTCAATCAGTTTTCATTCTTCAGTTTTCTCTGGAAAAAAAAAAGTTTTGGTTAAAAATTTTGAACCAAATTTTTATTAGGTTATTCATTATTTTTGGTCCATGTCAGGTTCAAGGTATTCTCATATTCATGTTCACATTTTTCATATTATTATCATTTATGTACCAAATTAAATAAAATATTCCACATGTAACTTTTAGGTATGTTTCTTGCAGCACATAACTTCTGTGACCGGTCAGTTATTGCTTCACTTTAACATACCATTAGCATGTAGGGCTGGGATTAGTTATTATCTTAGGATCCAGGTAGATAAAATGATTCTATAATTAATACAATAATTAATAGTAATAATAATATTTCATATTTAATTAATAATTCTATGATTATTTCAGCATGATAATTATTATCTATGTTTATATGTTGTCATTTGTACTCAGTTATTCTCCGGGAAACTTAAACTTAATTAAGCTAAAACTCCCAAAAATAAGTTTGGTTGACAGGTGAAGCATCTGTTCATTTTTTTAATTCTTCTGCCTTACCCTACTTTTACTCACTTTTTTCTGATATTCTAAAAAAATTTTTTTATTGTGAGAGCAACCAGAACAACAGAGGACCGACGATAGAGCCCAAGGAACTCTCCAGAGAGTAAACAAGTTTTTTGAGCGCTATTCTCTGCATCCTTTAGGTCTCTGACCAATGTATGACACCTGAAAGAATAAATGATGAAGAGGAGAGTCTTAAAATTCCAAATATATTCAAACTACATTTGTACGATGTTTAATCACAGACATATTAACAGACGCATTGTGAAAACATGATCATGTTTCCATTGAGCTCAGATGGCTAACAGCTGTTCTGTGTTTGTGTCCCAGAGTTCAAAGCTCTGAAGGGTTACTCCAGGAACCGCTACAGCCGCTCTGCCCGCATGACCAACAGTTACCCCGGCAACAGCAGCATGGATGCAGGGGTCAAATGGGCTCAGCCTGTAGGAAACGAGACTGAGGATGAGTTCAGTGGGATGGGAGGAATGCCCAACAGTATGACCCCATACGACTCCCTCAAAGTGACGCAAAGGTGAGAATCAGATAATGCTAACAGGCTAGCATCTAAGCATTAGGTGGTTTCAACCTAATAAAAACACCAAATACTTGCTTATTAGCCTGTTGAAACCAAATAATGCTAACATACTAGTATTTTTCTCACTCACTCTTCTGCTAGCCTATTGAAACAAACAAACTAAAAAGATCTCACTTGACAAAAATCTATGCTATCATGATAGCCTTTAGAAAATAATGTTTGTAACATGCCAGCCTGTTAAAAACAACAGATACTAACAGTCTAGCCTGTTGAAAATGGCTAATGTTAACATTTTAGCATGTTGAAAACAATTAATGCTATAATGCTAGCCAAGCATGCTCACATGCTACTCATGACAATGACTAGCGCTAACATGCTAGCCTGTTTAAAGCAACCAAGGCTAACATGCTTCATGAAAAGTTTAAATACTAACATGCCAACCTGATTTGTAGATGCTAGTCCACTGACAACCACTTTGCTATTATACTGGCCTTTTGAAAACAACTATTTTACATGCTAGCCTGCTGAAACCAACTAACCAACTAAGCTAACTAAGCTAATATGCTAATTTTACCATATTAGCGGAGTCCCAACTGGACTCCGATCCTGTTGGATCGGAGTCTTGTTGGGACTCCTGTTGGGGCTCCGATCCAACAGGTGAAGTTTGGGATAGATAGGACAATGGAAATGTCTTTTTGAGCAGAGACAGATTTGATCGCGAGTTTCTTGCCACCATAGCCACACTTTTCAAGTTATGGAAAAACCTTTGATAACTTTTCATCCTCAATGCATGGAGATCATTTTGACCAAAATGCAAGTTGACTGGATCCAAATCCGAGTTCCATCAAATACATTAATGAGAAATTGTAACAAAATTGAGGCAAAATTCAGAATTGCGGACTTGCGGTTCAGTTTGACTCGTCACCCATGATGAGCCTACAGGTGAACGTCTAACCCCTCAAACAACAACCTCCTGTTCACCGTACTTCGCTGTGTCTCCATGGCAACTGAATTGACAGCATTCTAAAAATCTGCTCATTGCTGCATTATCAATCAATCAATTAATCAATCAATCTTTATTTTTATAGCGCCAATGCACAACAACAGTTGTCTCAGGGTGTTTTCCAGAAGAGCAGGTCTAGAACAAACTCTTTATATAATTATCTACAGAGAAAAAACAAATTCCTCCGTGAGCAAGCACTTGGCGACAAACTGCCTTTTAACGGGCAGAAAGCTCGAGCAGATCCATGACTCAGGGTGGACGGCCTACTGCCATGACCGGTCGGGTTTGAAAAAATTAACAACTTGTCGTGACTTATATGACTAGATTTAAGTCTGTGGAGTCAGCGAGCTTATAGTAATTTAGCAAATTATGAAGTTTATCATTTCCTGTTGTCAGTAAGTGATGCTATGAAAAATTTGACCACATCAGGGCGTACCCTCACAATTCTTAAGAAGTTTGGAGAAGATCTGACTAAGTGTTGGACACTTTTGATGATCTTGCGAAAAAATCAATACTCATCGCACAAAGCACGCCCCAGCCCTTATTCAAAAACTCATATCCTTCACAACAATGCATCTCCAACTTGGCTTTTCTGACTGAATTCGACCTCTGTGGGATTTATGGGGCTAAGAGTAATAAATCATAGTATAAAACACAGACATTTCCCTCTGTCACTAGGTGGGGCTTTGACAAATTGAGGTTCTTCATTCAGAAATCTCCATGTGAAGTTTGAAGTAGATCGGACTATGTACAGCTGAGTTATGGCAATAACCCCCTATTGTCCAGACCGTTAAACAAAACTCAAGCTTTTGATAACTTTTTATCCTTACGGTCTTATGATGACAGCCACCAAGTCAAACGGGGCAAAAAAAAAAAACGACATAAAATCACATATCTAATTCAAAATGGCTGACTTCTTATTAGGATGGCGCCATAGCACCAGCCGATTTTTGGTAGATCCTGATATGATAAACATCTGTACCAATTCATACTTCTAGGTGAAAGAAAGTGAACATTTCAAGGGGGGCGATGTGTGGCCCTTTTGTCACACCCTCTAAATTACACAACATTTTCACCATGACTGATGGCTGTGCAATATGTTGTGTTTTTAAGTGGCTTTATAATATAAAGCCCCCCTTTATTTGGACAAAGAAAATAATAATAAAAACTGCACTCCTATTAAAACTCTTATTATTCTGCTTGACACCCGACTTGCTTGGGTCCTAATTAACCATCCTGATATAATCAACTAATGCTAACATGTTGATTGGCCTGTTGATTGGACATGCTAACCGGCTAGCCGTGTAAAAATAACTATTGTTACATGCCAGCCTTATGAAACCAACTCATGCTCACATGTAAGCCTCTAAAAGGAGGGGGGGCAGCTAGCTGACGTAGGGATTTCCAGGAAGCTGGAATGGAAATAATGAATAATGGAAAATTAATGTTTTCCTCCATGAGAGTCAAAATGTTCCAGAACTCTCCTCATACAAACATTGTAACGCACCGATCCCCTTTGGAAAAACCTCAAAATCAGAATGAGAACTTTCAGTAATATGAAAGAGTTCCCTCTGAATCTGGGCGAATACGTCTCTGCTTTTCTGTATCTTCACAGAAACTCAGTCCTACGGAAACTTAAGATGTATTTATCTTCAAACCTGTTAACCTATTTTTTTTTACACTTTATGAATCCTTCAGCTCAGATTGGTCTGCTGTTAAATATTAAAATATTTGTGGTTTCAATCTCATTAAAGAAAGACTTTATTAGTTTCTTGTTCTAATGTATTGTTTGTCAACTTTTGTCTTTTGTTGTTGTTTTTCTTGCAGATGCTTCATTTTCCCTAACGCCACGGTGAAGTGTGACACTGGCGTCTATCATTCTCTGCAGGCCTGGAAAGATCACAAGCTGCACATCGACCATGAGGTAACGGCTGGTCGAGACTGACTTCACTAGTACCGTGTCTCAGTTGTTTTTGTCAGATGTTAAACAAATACCTGTACGCTCTAAACTAATTCATAATCATCTATAGTCTGTTAAAGTCGTGACTCGTTTTCTTCTTCTCTCAGATTGAGACGCTGCAGACGAAAATAAAGAACCTGAGAGAGGTCAGAGGTCACCTGAAAAGGGCCCGTCCCCTGGAGTGTGACTGTAACAAACGCCTGTGAGTCAGTTAAACTTCAAAAACATGTAAACACCAACAACATGTAACCAACAGAAGCATCAACCAGTAAACATCAACTACTGGGTAAAGATGTTGGAGATAACTGGCTAGCTTAGCATTTTTAACTGTCTCAGACCTAAGGATGAAAGAGTACTTCTATTCTTGTAGGAGTTATTTACAGATGTTTTTGTTTTGGATAACGTTAGCTTAGCATTTCATTAGTATTAACATTTTGATCATTGCGGCAAGTAAACCAAAAATAAACTACTAACTTCCCCTAAACCTGTTTTACAGGGTAAACTAGTTGAGCCCCTTAGTTTCCATTCTTCCAATCTGATCGTTGTCAAATCTTTACTTCGCATATCTATTTCTGGATTTCCTGTTTTTCAGGTTCAAGTCAAAACTGAAGAGTAAGCTGAGATTCAGAGGACCTGGACTGCATCCCTTCAGGTAAATCTGAATCTCTATTTGCACAGAAACAGCCAAAAAGAGCAGCTGTGCACGTAGGGCAGCGTTGGTTGGGGGAGTAGAGCGAGTAGAGCATCACAAAGAGGGCGAGTAGAATTGCATCGGTGGTGCCAGTGGAGTGGTTTAGGTGGAGCTGGTAGTGAATAGAGCGGTGTTTTCAGCACGAATGGAGCAGTATGTTTGGGGGGAGTAGAGCAGTGTGAATAGAGTGAGTAGAGCGCCATGGATGAGGCGTGGAATGTGCCAGTAACTCCTGTACAGCAGTTATCTTGAGACATGTTTCCCTGTTTCAAGATAACACAAGCTCCAGAAGAAGCTGGAGTCTTCTTCTAGACATAGAAGACATGGACTCTGTCTTCCAGATGGTAACAAGTCCTCTGTCTGACGTTTCATCCTGGAACAATCCGTTTTATAACCTCTCTAAGACTTTCCTTTTATCTTAAAACCTGTTAATAATTATGAAAGTGCCAAGAATGTAGCAACAACATTGATTCAATTAAAAATACAGGATTTGTGTTTAAATGCTTTAGATTAAACGGGGCCAAAAACATTTTTTAAGGAACACTTAAATCACAGCCCGGATCTCAAATGAATGAAATATAAGTATAATAATGAGTTGAAATCTTCTAAACTTGTCTTTGTCATTAGAATGGCGTGGGTGGAGCGAGTAGAGCGGCATGGGTGGAGCGAATAGAGCGGCATGGACATAGAAAGTAGAATGGTCTTGGTTGAGGAAATTGAGGAGCGTAGGTGGAAGTTGTAGAGCAACAGGACATTTGGTTTTGTGTTTTTCACAGGAAGAGCGGGGCCAGGGACAAAAAGGCGTGGCTTCTGAAGGAGCAGAAGAGGAGGAAGAAAATGAGGAAGATGATCAAGAGGATCAGAAACAACGACACCTGTTCGATGCCGGGACTCACCTGCTTCACCCACGACAACCAGCACTGGCACACACCGCCGCACTGGACCCGTACGACAGACCTGTTTATGTTTGTGTTGTTCATTAGAAGCGTAGTGTTCTGACTGATGGAGTGTTTCTGTTGTAGTGGGTTCGTTTTGTGCCTGCACCAGCGCCAACAACAACACCTACTGGTGTCTGAGGACCATCAACGACACCCACAACTTCCTGTTCTGTGAGTTCGCAACCGGCTTCCTGGAGTACTTCGACCTTACCACAGACCCTTACCAGGTAAACACAGACCTGTATCAGGTAAACACAGACCCCGTATCAGTTAAACACAGACCTGTATCAGGTAAACACAGACCTGTATCAGGTAAACACAGACCCGTACCAGGTAAACAAAGACCTGTATCAGGTAAACACAGACCTGTATCAGGTAAACACAGACCCGTACCAGGTAAACACAGACCCCGTATCAGGTAAACACAGACCTGTATCAGGTAAACACAGACCTGTATCAGGTAAACACAGACCCGTACCAGGTAAACACAGACCCCGTATCAGTTAAACACAGACCTGTATCAGGTAAACACACACCTGTATCAGGTAAACACAGACCCGTACCAGGTAAACACAGACCTGTATCAGGTAAACATAGACCTGTATCAGGTAAACACAGACCCGTACCAGGTAAACACAGACCCCGTATCAGGTAAACACAGACCCCGTACCAGGTAAACACACACCTGTATCAGGTAAACACAGACCCGTACCAGGTAGACACAGACCCTGTACCAGGTAAACACAGACCCCGTACCAGGTAAACACAGACCTGTATCAGGTAAACACACCTGAGGTTTCATTATTATTTATTAAATAATCATTAATAATCAGAATTCATTTTTTAAAAGAAAGTTAAAATGGGTGCTGATGAGACAGTCACTTGGACTTCCTGTTCCCGAATCCCTGAGCCATAAGATTATTTCTTCTAATAAAAAAAAGAAAAGCTATAGCCAGCAGAATTTTACTGTTTAAAATGACAACATTCTGAATGTGGAGAAAAAGTGAGGGGTTGAGAGAACATTGACCAGGATTTTTGTAAAGCTCCTCACCCATATAAAAACACCACAAAGTGGGATTTATGAAAACCACTCTAGATGTCAGATGGCCCATATAGTCCGGTAAAGTCTAGAGTCTCGAGACCCGTTTTAACTATTAGAAGCATATTGTGATATAATATGGTGCCAAAGAGGGATGGGACTAACCTTGGGTTGGTTTACCATTACTTTTTGATGGGATGATTTTTTTTTTGATTTTAATAAAATCAATTTGGTTAATCTGCACCAGAAAATAAATATTCACGAAAATTACACAAAGCGATCAAATAACTTGAGTCACTTAGCATTTGAATGAATTCTGAAAACCCATAACCTATAATATACTATTCTTCTGAATATAAGAACATATACCACACATCTGCAGCTAGGTCACATGATCTCACTGTGGTTCACCTTTGACCTCTCCTTCGCCTCTGTGTCTCCAGCTGATAAACGCCGTCAGCTCTCTGGATCGGATGCTCCTCAATCAGCTCCACGTTCAGCTCATGGAGCTAAGAGGCTGCCGGGGTCACAAGCAGTGTAACCCACGCATGCGCTCTGTTGACCAGGGTAAAACTCACACACACTCAAACACACAGAACACAATAAAAAATGTATATCCATGATGAATGGCAAGAATATTCATTCCTTCATCTGCACCGTTATGAAATGTATTCTCTCGTTACTTAGTTTTCACAGTGTTGAATGATGTTAACTTAGCACTAGTGCCAACATGTGCCAACATGCTACTCAGTAAGTTAAATGATTATGTGATAATATATTACCCAAAGTTTAGTGCTACTCTTCGTCAATAGAGGGTGGTACAGAGTGAACAAATCTTTAAATTATGTTTTAAAGATAATAGAGGGGCTCTGCTCATGGAACCTAAATTTATGTCCCCACCATGACACGAGTCCCCCTTCGGTTGGTTTGCATTAAAGTTGAAGTCCCCAAAGAAACACAAAAACAAGAACACTTACACACAAGAAAGAATGTACAGTATATATCCATGATGGATAGCAGTATTATTTAAACTCCATTGGTACGATCATATCATTAATTATCTAGATTCAGGAGCTGTTTTCACAGTCTTGTGTGATGTTGGCTTAGCATTGTAGTTAAACTAACATCGCACAACATTTACCAACATTCTACCCTTAAAAAAAAAAGGAAATAGTAAACTACAACATTGTATGATACTTGAGCATGAATGAAATCTGAGGATGAAACCAACAGTGTATGAATTGTGAATTATTTACTCTTATCTACTATAGCTTATTTATCAAGTCTGTTTTAGCATTAGCTGATGCTAACATTAACAAATGTTAGCATATGTTAGCTGAGTCAACTGGATGACATCATAATCATCATTGATTGCCCTGAGGGATAATTTATTTGTTGTAGATAGATAGATAGATAGATAGATAGATAGATAGATAGATAGATAGATAGATAGATAAGAAACACAAAATACATATTGATAAATAAGAGCGAGAATAGAAAAATACATTTACATATACATACCAGGAATAGGGAAAAAATATACAGATACAAAATATCTGCATAAAAGGTAAAAATTTAGGTTGAATAAGGTTATATAAACAAAATGTATATAGGGAAAGTCCAATCTCTGCATATAGTCCACTACTTAAATTATTAAAAATGTATTAATATAAAAAAGTAAAGTATATACAATTATTATTTCAATAGTTATATGAAATAATGCTTTAAAATAATAATTGTACTAGCATTAGCCTAAATTCTTCTTCCTCTTCTTCCTCTTCCGGCTGTTGCCACAGCGGATCATATATTCCCATTCATAGTTACGGGCAACAGTACCAGGGACGGTTTTTGTTAACATGAACGCCAGTGGATCCGGTTTGGAATACAGTTTAGTGTTCTGCTTATTGGCATTAACCTCAACTCAAATTAAAAGTTTTTTCCCATCATGCTCCTTGGTACACTAAAGCACCATGGGAAATTTCGTAAATAAGTATTCTAATTTGAATGCATTATTTTTATTACTAGAGAGATTTGAGTACCAACAAGGGCAAAAACCTACTTCCTCCCTCATTCTCTTCATGCGTTCAGTAAATTATTTTATTCTCTGCTCCACACTTCTAGACGTAAGGTATAAGACATCAAAAGGAACAGCGCACAACACTACCCAAGGTTTAGGAAAATTTGTTGGCTGAGATAAAAATGGTCCCGTTGGGCACTTGATCGAATTCCATGTGAATTTGCCGCTCTAGTTAAGATCTGATGTTTGATTGTGCCTTCAAATTCACATGGTCTGTTCACACTAACGACTCAGAATGTGTCTTCAGCAGGAGGGCGGGCACATGGGAGCTTTGATGACTACAGGTATGTATGCGCACATACACACAAGCACACACACACACACCCACATACACATGCTATCTGAGAACTGCATGATTTCCTTATGGTGCTACGGGCTGCGGAGCTAAGTGTGTGTATGTGTGCGGGCGTGTGTGTGTGTGTGTGTGGGTGGGTGCGTGCATTTTTCTGTGTAACACGGTGTGTGTTTGCTGCATCAGGCTGTTTGAAAGGAGGAAGTGGCCACGAGTCAAGAAACCTTTGTCGTCTCGAAACCTGTGAGTCTTCCTCCGTGTCTTGGTCATTGTAGACCAGCGTTCTACCTGTCCGTCAGCCGGAACCACATAGTCCCCTGACCTCCGAACTGAACCCTCAGCTCCATATCTAAAGTTCTTGGGTTAACTTTGTCATTAGGAAACAATGATAGCATGCTAAAGCAGCTAAACCAGTCATCGTTAGCATCTTCATTACAAAGCAGTGTTAATATGCTAACACATGAAACTGTCCCAGTCATTGTGGTTAACAAAAAAACTTCTTAAAATGCTAGCCACGTAAGCATTGACTTTTTGACGTTGTTTTAGCATGCTAACACACTATACTAAAACAGTGATTGTAGAAATCATTAAACTAAACAGGCTAACCATATTAGCACTTTATTATTAAGCTGTATTAGCATGATTACATTAGCAACACTACTTCCCACCGTACGTGCAAGTTGTTTTAGTTGTCAACTCAACTAGTCAGTGGTCATGTAACGACTCATGCATGCTAAACATGTTAGCACTGTCTTTGTGAAGCTGTATTAGCATGCTAATGTTAGCATCTTGGACTGCTTGCATGAGCCTTATACTGACACTAATCTACACAAACACATACACATGCACATTCCTGAATTTGAATGAACTGAGACTATACTTCCTATGTTTGGATGCAGAGGTCCGATCTGGGATGGCTGGAAAGGCTGAGGCTCCTGATTGATCGGAGCGAGCTCCTGGCAATGCCCACCGCAGCCTGAAGGAGCAGCGCATCTCACCGTTCAGAAAAACTCTCCCATCTCTGTGATACCGTTTGAACTTTCTGCCCTGCTTCCCAGGGAGACGCCAGAGTGAAGGAGTCACCGCCCCTCCTCCTCAGAAGCTCCTCCCTCTAAGAAACTGCTCCCTTTCAGAAACTCTTCCTCCTCAGTTCATGGCATCCTTTATGGTGAGGGCGAGGAGGGCGAGGATGACAGAGATGAAGAGCACATACCTTGGGGAACAATCTAAGCAGCTTTAGTTTGAGAAAAAGGACCTTTTTTTTTCCTGCGCCTGAAAACACTGCCTTTTTAATAACACTCTTTGATAGTGGTCATTTTTCTCCCATCCCGGAAAACTCTACATTATAACTTACAGAAATATAGAGAACCGGACAAATTGTTACCATTTTATGTACATCATAACTGATTAGCTGCTGGAAACACAACTGTGTTGGGTTGTTCAAGACAAATAACATATTTGACGCCATATTAGCTAGAACCACTAACATTAGCATTCCTCTATGTCCTAACTAAAGTTAAAATTTGATCAAATTCAGTGTTTATAAAACTCACAGTGTGACAGTGAACGTGTCAAGTCACTTTCTTGTAAATAAACATATTGATTGTTTTAAACATTAGCCAAGCCAGCTAATTTTAGCATTAGACTACTTTCATGCTACAAACTTGAAGTCTCCACAAATATCATGTACACATTTAATTTATAAACAATCTACCTTTATAAAAAGGGTATGTTAGCATTTTAAATGTATAATGCTGTGTAACATTATCTGAAGTTTTTTAGCGGACTAGCATGATAACCGAAATTAATAATGAATAATCAATCAGGATGCGAGCATTGTGAATGTAAGAAAAAATGTTAATGTTAGCAAAAATGTAGTGGAACCAGAAGCAACTTTTGGGTATTTGGTAACTATGCTGCTAACATTAGCATATGGCCCATTTGTTGCTACACGTTACATGGTAAGGGACCAATCAACATCTTGTACTCATTTAATTTACAGAACTAGCTTAATCATTTTTCAATACTATGTAATGCTATCCAAAGAGCGTTAGCATGCTAGAAAGCTAAACCAAAATGGTGAACATGGTTCACGCTATAAGGAGGGTCAGTCTTTCCATGTTTGATCACCTCAACATTTTTTAAAATATGGTGAGCCTTTAGCAACATTAAAGCGAACACGATATTTTATTAAATTACGCAGAACTTGGACAGATTTATTTTGACAATAACCGCTCACTGTGTAACACAAGACTGTACAAAGAGCATGTTAGCCCGAAAGTGGTTTTACATTTTACATTAATTATTGAAGTGGTGGGTGATGTAACGCTACATTGTAACTCACATTCTCATAATGCTAACAATGTGATGTTTTGTTAACCGCGATCACAATTTTATTTTAGCGTATTAGCATGCTAATGACCTTTTCATTGCTAATTGCACATGGTAGTGGAAACACAATGGATTTAATCAAAAGGGAATGTTATCTAGGAAGTAGCTTACAGCAAACATTAGGTTTTTTAGCCAACGGTTCGTCAAACATTAGACCACATTGAAATGTGGTCTAATGTTCCTCCAAGTTTGGAATTACACTGCATTCTAATATTTACCAAATTTCAACAGCTAATGTTAGCTAGGAAGTGGTTCAATTCTAACATTAGCTGTTGTTGGCTAATAGGCCATTAAATGTGTTGTTTCATCTTGAAAATTGTTCAATATCCCTCTGAATTATGGGGGTTCAATTTAAATATTTGCTTTTTTTAGCTTAAGTTTTATCACATAAATTGTTCTACTTTGAAATATTGACCAACATTTATATTACATGCTGGTGAAAACAGTTAGATTTTAACCCACATGCTAACATTATGAAATATTCTTTCCCATACCTTTTCATTTTAGCACATTAGCATGCTGAAACCATTTTTATTGTGTTCCACGGCATGCTAACTTGGACATGTTTATTTGCGAATGAAAGTAAAATGCACTGGATTTAATCAAAGGGAACATTCGTTAGTGGTTCATCAAATATGGTCTTGAAATCTGGTCTGATGTCCCTCCAGATTTTGCAATCACACTGCAAATGCTAACATTCTGATATTAAGCAAATATATTCATCCTTAACGATAAGGAGCAGCTAAATGCTAACATTAGCTGATGTTCGCTAATGGACTATTAAATATGATGTTTCCTTTTTCAAAATCTTCAATACCCTTCAGAATTTTACTAGCGCTTGTGGCGCGTGGCTTGACGTCAGAGGAAAATGGATGCGATCTGAATATGGTCAGTAGTTTTTCCTGCTTTGTTTTACGCACTTAACTTTAATTATTGTGCGATAAATTGGCTCACTAATAAGAAACAACTCCTCCTCAGGCGATCTCCTCGTTGGTCATATTTGTTTTCATATTTAGCCTTCCTCTTGCCGTTTCTGGAGATGTTTAAGGACCATCTCTCCCTGTTGTTGTTGTTGTTGTTACTAAATGGAGACGTAAGTAAACAAACTTCCACATCGCACACTGTAACATCACTGATGATGTCGTATTTTTTAACATCTTCCACTAACTTGAAATTGAAGACAATGAAGGCGTCGCAGTTGTACTAACCACGTGACTGACTGCAGCAATTCAATGCGGCAGCCCTGCAGAGGGCGACCAAGGACACGAAACTGGGATTGCTTTCGGCAAACTCTACTTTTATGACATCATGTGGTCGCAGAAATAGAGCGAGGAAAATTAAAAAACTTGAATATCAGCAATCAAATCTTGCCATTAGGCGGGAGGAAGAGCCTGGGGTGAACTTAAGGCCAGCGGCAGGGCTTGTGTCTAGATCGTTGTTATTAATATCTCAATTCGGTAATTTATACCCTCGAATTACTGAATTTGTGAGTTCATTACATCAGAGCGGAGCTGGACCGACTTCAGCATGACAAGGATACATCAGTGTGTCAGAAAAATGTGGATCCAGTTCTCATGGCTGCCCCCCCTCACGATCGGGTCACTAGAGGTGGATCTGAACCGGTTCGGTCTTTAAACACAGCAGTTTTTTTCCGTCTGTCAGAAAAAAAATGGTTCAACATGGAACTCACAAAGATCATTTTCCTGTGTTACAACGTATGGTTTGGTTCTGCCCGCTACCCAAGCCCGCACTTTTTATTCTAAGGGTTGTTAAACACACGAGACGCAGGAGTCGTATCACTGCTCCAAAGGAATCCCACCAGCAGAAACAGGTCGCAGTATTTTTGGTTTGGCAGGTTTGATGTCACGTGAAGCGCCAAACTAGTAAAGCTAAGCTAACTAAAATATCCTGAAATACATCAAACTAATAGATCAAACATATCCAAAACTAACTAAACATTTTTAAAAAGAAATAGCTTAACATAGCTCAAACAAGTGAAACGTAGCTATAAAACAGCTACATTTCACTTAACATAGCTATTAAATAGCTAATATTCACTTAACATAGCTATAAAATGGCTAAAATTAGCTAAACATATAACTAAATAATAGCCATAACCCACAAACAAAGTAGCTAAACCATCTTAACATAGCTTAGCTAAAACCAGCTAAATATATATTAAAATGCTAAAGCTAGCTTAATACCATTCAATGCAGGTTGCAGGAATCACACCACTTTTTCCATTTATTCCATTTTGATTGGTTTGGTGTTGCCCCGCCCCTTAAGGCTGTTCTCCTGCTGTCCTGCTTTTCACAGCATCTCTGAAGCGCCGTCTCTGTGCGAGCGCCGCCACCATACTCTACTTCCTGTGTTGTAAACCTAATTCAATCATATCATGAATGTTTCAGAATGAAACAGTCCCCAGAAATAGTTTTTTAAAATTTTTTCTGTAGTTTAAAAGCTGATTTAAGGTGAAGATGTGACAGTCTGAGCGGGACACAGTAAAGATTAGCCATGGACTAATGATCGGAGGAATGATGTCATCAGCTGAATATTTTAAGAACAAAAAAATAAACAAATGGGTGACTCCTAGGTCAAAGATTCCAATTTACCCTCTGAAGACAGAGGCTCTCACCCTTTGAACCTGGATGTTCACGTTCATGACGGTTTGTCGGGGTAAGCACCTCCCCCCCTGCAGCAACTCGTTCGCTAGTTCGGCCCTGGCTGTATTTGCTCTTACTTCCTGTTTGAATGTATCTGTAAATGTGAAAGTGTGTTTTTCAAAAACTCTGGACCAGTAGAGTCGGATGGTCTGAAGGACAAAACGAGCACTTTGATTGGACGGATGGTGGCGGGACCAGTGGGAGGGTCCGTGATGTAGACATGGTCTAACGCACCTGTACAGTTGTGCACTGACCCGCAGACTCACGGGTCAGATCTAGTTTGTGAATAAAGTGTTGAATCTGAGACCTAAAGACTCTTTACTTCTTCACTGGACATTTTATCAAACAACAATGTAAAATACAAAAAAAAACAAATAACACACTTTCCTAATTTATTGTAAACATTTCAACAAAAAACACCAGAAAAATATAATTACGAAATATTTTTTTTGCAAATCTAACTAAACCCTCTTAATGAACAGCTACATAACACCATTATGTTAAATTTACTCAACACAAATTAGTTGTATTCATTTTGTCAGGTTTAGTTGATTTCTTCATCTTGTTCTACAATTCTGTTAATTATTCAAGCATGTTAGCTGTTTTCAAAAAGGCAGCCTGTTGACTTTATCCGGCATGCTAGTGTTAGTTATTTTCCACAAACTAGCTTCTTAGCATTATTTGTCTTCAATATGTTAACATGTTAGCATTATTGATAAAGGTTAGCATGCTAGCATTAGTTTATTTAAACAGGCTTGAAGGTCCACATCATTTGTTTTTAATTGGTTAGTTTTCTTGCGTTACTGTTTATCATTATTGGATTTTTTAAGCTATTTTGTTAGCATTACTTGTTTTCAACAGGCTAGCATGTTAGCATCGGTTGGTTTTGACATGGTAGTGTGTTGGTATGCTAAAACTATCACTCTATAAATTCATTTAAACATAAAATGTAGAAAATAGTAAATTATATACAATCGGTATATGATTGTTAATTCATAGTTAGATTATTTAGTTACCTAATTTATTAAAAATAAATTTGGATCAGACACAACAACAAAGTCAACATGCCTTAAAGGTTCAGTCTGTAAATTTATCTTTGTGAATAAACCGAAAATAATAATTCAACCCTATGTTTATACTAGTTTATAAGATAAGATAAGATATTCCTTTAATTAGTTGCAAAATGGGGAAATTTGCGGTGTTACATTAGCAAAATAGAATAAGCATCTGTGAGAATAGAATAAGCAAAAGTGATAAATAACTTATCAAAAGTGATAAGTAACAAGCTATATGAATAGGAGGAGATATAAGAAATAAGAATCAATATAAAAAGGGGATGAAAATATAAAAGTCAAACACTATAAACAAGAGGAGATATAAAGATATAAAGGAAAGAACATTATATGCAATATATAAAATGAACAGATTCGCCAAAAAGCCCACCAATGCACGTGAGAAAATACAGATATTGTATGTATGTATGTACAGTTGTATGGTCATTCACCTGAGTGAGGTACCGGTATTGCAGGGCAAGAGGTGAAGTGAAAATTTAATTCTGAGTGAATGTTTATATTGCACCGTTAGTGTATTAGTAATGGAGCTCTTTGCTAGTTACTGGTGTGTGTGTTCTACTGGGAGCGGTGCTGGTCGTACAGTCCGACTGCTGCTGGAAGGATAGGGATCCTTCACACACTGAGGGTGAACCGTGAGGCAGTCTGTCGCCGTAGGAGATCTCCAGGGCTGTTAAAGTGTCCTGCATGGGGTAGGAGTCATAGTCCACCATGGATGAGAGTTTTGCCGTCATCATCGTTTCTCCCACCACCTCCACCGGGTCAAGGCGGCATCCCAGGAACTGGGATGGCCTTCCAAATCAGTCGGCCGCATCTTCCATATTTATACAGTAGCCTAAATGGGACAAACAGACCTCTGGCTCTAGAGACAACTTTTTGAATTTTTTTAGGTTGAAGTGGCAGGAAGACGAAGAAGAAATGCTTCCCCTCTCAAAAACGAGGAAGAAAGGCTGAACTAAGGATGAAGACTACAGCGGTTTTCTGCCTACTCTCCTTAGTTACGGGTTGAAACAGTGCCAGAGTGAAAAGCCGAACGTTAAAGAAGGCAAACAAGATGATCCGACGCATGAAAGCATTGTGACTGTGTTGTTGCGTCAAGACTGTTAATATCTGCTAACTAATAACTGCTATCATTAGTTTTCTACTGCCCATCCAGGCAAAATGGCATTTTGCAAATCACAGATCACAATTGCAAATTGTGATTTTGGGCTATACAAATGACATTGACTGGCTTGACTAAGATCAGGAATTCTAAATCTTCATATCATCGCAATTCCTTACAATTGAGTGCCGGGAACCCAGGAAAAATTCTGGAATATAGCTAAATCAATTAAGAATTATTCCAATGTCGCATTTTTGTCTGATTGTTATCCCATAAATGACAAAGCAGAACTTTGTGATGCTTTTAATTCTCATTTAATAATGCAGGACATTTATTTGATTAGATTAAAAAAAACAGACTGAAAAATATGGTCCATCTCAGGACAGCGTTATCAATCAAACTAGTTGGTAGCCACTACCAACTGCTGCTACCTGCTAACCACTGATAACCACTAAATATTGTTAGCTGCTTACATCTACTACCTTCTAACGGAATCTAGCTAGTAACCATTAGTAGCTGTTAATAACCACTAGTTGCTAACTGCTAATAGTTGGTAATCTCTACTTGCTGCAAACTGCTAATAACTGCTACCTGCGTAATTTGCTAATTGAACTTGTTGCGAACTGTTGCACATTTCAAAATGCTACTAACTGATATTTGTAGTTAACTACCACTAGCTGGAAAGTGCTACTTACTGCTACCTGCACAAGTTGATAACTTTACTCACTGATAACTGTCACTCACTTCAATACGCTACTAGCTGCTAACTTATACTAGCAGCTAACTTTACTCACAGCTAAGTGATTTTCTTCTGCTTCTTTCACCTGTTCCCTTTCAAGATCACCACAGCGGCTTATTTTTTTCCATCTGTAGTTACCACTGGCACCCTGCTAGCTAACATTGATGCCTGTTGTAACGGTGACGTATTTGTTCAAACTGATCCGGTTTTGAAATCAGTTTCGTATTCCGCATATTGATTTGGAGTTTGAATTTTTACGTCAGATGCCCTTCCTAACGCAACCCTCCTAATTTATCGGGGCTTGGGACCGACACAAGACGTACGCTGATTTGTGACCCGTTCTGGGTTCAATGCTAACTGATACTACACTGATATACCGCTAACTGATACTAGCTTTTAAAACTCTTTGTTGTAAGTCACGCACGATTCACAAGAAAATGTTTATCTACATCGAGTCATGTTGGTAATTGTACATTAAATAAATCAGAAGAATGTCCATCAAACTCCAGCAATGTTTTATTCAGTTTTTTCTTAAACTACAAACAAAGAAAAAAACACACAAATAGGAAAACGAGGAGCCAGTAGACTACGTTCACATCCAGCAGACGCAGACCATTGTCCAACAGGAGCAGAAATGACAGTAAATTATTATTATTGTTAATTAAATACTCTGTAAAACCAAATATTTACTTAAAGAAGCTTAAGAGTTGCAATGTACGTGCCTAATATGGTATCTATTATGAGAAAAGTCACACAGGTGCTTTAATGCTTATATAAAGAACATCATTTAAGCCTTTCCATCTCTGCTAGTCGTCCTTTTTTCTCTTCACATCCCATCAGTTAACATGCAGCATCACTGGAAACAGGAGGTCCCTCCTCTTTATGGAAATTACATTTAAAGGTTAATAATAAATCCTTCTGACCAGTATGATGAGACCGAGCAGTAAAATATCGCTGTAGAGACTGATTTCAGCACGTTAGCAAGGTGCAAGCTCAACATAAAACTAGTTCCCATTCTGCAATTAAACTTTGTTTAGCTTCAATATGAAATCCTCATTTAGGGTTTCATGCACCAATCTCAAAACACACTGTTTCCAACAGGCTAGCTAGTATGTCGAAGTTATTAGTAGAAGTAGTAGAAGCTACTATGCTAGCATTAGTTGTTCCCAACAGGCTAGTATGTTGGCATTAGTTGTTTTCAAGAGGTTAGAATTTTAGCATGGCTTGTTGACAAGTAATGCTTAGCATTATTTGTTAGAGGCTAGTATGCCAGCATTAGTTGTTTGGAATAGGCTACCATATTATCAGCACTAGCTGAAAACAGTAGCTTTTTTTTAGTAGCATTTAAATGTATCTTGCATGCTTGTAATAGTCTTTCTTGTTTTCAATATATTAATGCTATTAATATATATTATGTATAGCATAATTTTATAAAGCTTAGTGTGATAGAATTCGTTTTTAAAACAGGTTAGCTCGACAGCATTACTTTTTCAAGCGACTAGAATATTAGCATTCATTATCTTAAACAGCCTTGCGTGCTTGCATTACATGTTTAAAAAGGTTAGCATAATAGTATTAGTTGTTTTTTCTAGGATATGTTAGAATTAGTTCTTTGTAATAGGTTAGCATATTGCATTAGCTGATTTCAATAAGCTAGCATATTGGATTAATCTGATGCAGTCTTCTAAAATGCAAGTATTAATTGATTCAAATATGCTAGTGTGCTACAATAGTTTCTTTAAACAGCAGATCATGTCACCATCAGTTGTTTCAAAAGCTTCGAATGTTAGCTTTGGTTATATTCAACAACCCAACATGTTAACTTGTATTAAATTGGTTAGTATGTTAGTATTATTTTTTATCCGAATTGTCTAGCATGTTAGTACTACTTGTTTTCAATAAGCCAGCATTTCAACTTTAGTTGTCTTTCACATTTTAATATGTTAGCATGAGTTTGTAAAGGGTAGCGTGGTAGCAATAGTTGTTTCAAGAGCTTAGCATGTTAGCATGTTAGTCACTTTCAACAACAAAATATCTTAGCATTTGTTTTTACATAAATTGATAAACAAAAATAGGAGGGGGTTATTAATATCCTTCTTATTATTTAAGGGTTTATGCTAACATCTACTGTTTCCAGGAAATAGCCATCGCCTCTGAGCCTGAAATCTACTCGCAAACTACATCCACATCCGTCTTTTATGTTGTCGTAACAACAAACCCAAACTTTGACACTTCCGGTAGAAACATGCTAACGTCTGTAGACATGATCCAAAGCTTTACAGTGGAGAAACACGTTTGGGTCCGGACCACCTCGATCCAGGACACGTCAGACAGAAACACACGGCACACCAACACCACACACACTCCGGACGTGGTCCACCAGGAGATGGAGCTTCACTCTGCGATCTGTAAACACATTATGACATGATCAGTTATCAGGCAGGTCACCAGGAAGCACCCTCAGCTTGGGGTGAGACTCACAACGGTGACCTTGCTGGTCTGTTGGCGAGCACGAATCCGCAGCTTGTTGACTGCGGTTTCGGCAATGTCAGCTCTCTCCTCGGCGTCGTCAAGCTCATGCTGGACTTTCCTGAAACGAACCACGTTGCCGCAGACCTGCTCCTCCTGGTGGACACGGAGTCATCAGCCAACATTAGCTATGAAAGCTAGTGTTGAGTTTCAAAGCTATCTGGCGTTAGCTATCATAGCTGACATTCGTTAAGTTTAGCTGTGAAAGTGTACTTTTTAACATTAGCTTTGACAGCTAAATTTGGCTATAATACTTGACATTAGCTTAAATAGCTAACTAGAAATTATATTGACATTAGCTAACATAAGCGATGCAAATGAACTGTAGTTCATTTTTAGCTACGAGAGATGAAATTGGCCAATGTTAACTATGATTGCTGACATAAGCTGACATTAACTATGAAAGCTGACTACTTTTAACCCCTAAATGAACCCTCGCCATAGTATGGCGTTTTCTTGTCCTATTATGTCATAATGTCCTATTATGTCATAATAGGACAAGGAAACATGATTGGTTGATGTGCTTTCAGAATCAACTTCAGTCGGACTCACGGCTTCCACAGCTTGTCTCTTGTAGCTTTTGACTTTGGACTGAAGCTTGTCAACAAGCTCCTGCATCCTCAGCAGGGTCTTCCTGTCCTCCTCAGTCTGCAGGGTGACAGCGACAATCAATGAAACCACGCGCCCAGCAGGTAACCGTGCCCCCAACACGTGATGCAATGGAGGATGGTGATGTCATCCTACCTGGTAGGTCAGCTCTTTGCACCTCCTCTCGAAGCGACGGACTCCTTTATGTTGATCTTCGCTCTTCTTCTGCTCCACCGTCAGCTCCGTCTGCAGCTCCCTCACCTGCACACACAGCATCCCTCCTGTCTCACTTGTATCAGTTACTCTAGCGTTTCATTTGCTCTGTTATTCCAGTTATAGAGTCAGTTACTTTGTTGTTTCAGCTAATCTGTACGGCGACCTGCTCAAGTACATTTTAGCCACGCCCCCCTCCTCCGTTCTTACCCTGGCCTCCAACTTAGTGAGCTGCTTCTTCCCGCCCTTCAGCGCCATCTGCTCCGCCTCTTCCAGTTTGACTTGCAGCTCTGCCAAAAGACACAGAACATCATTCCAACTGTCATCGGCCTCTGCCGCCGTCATGTGATCAACGGTGTTTCCTGCCTTTAACCGTGGACGTCATGTTCTTCTGCATCCTCTCCAATATACTGCTGCTTTCCTGCTCCTTCTTCAGCTCCTCTGCCATCAGGGAGGCCTAGTGACACACGAGCCCGTTCAAGATTTAGGTAATCGAGATTCAACACCATAAAATCAAGGACATACCCATCAGCCGCAACATTATGACCACCTGTCCTAACGTTGTGTAGACAACATGTGTTTGTGTTCACTCCCCACACGGATCCATGACCCTGTTGTTTGGTAGGTACTAACCCCTTCAAACCAGGAAAACCCAACAAAACCTGCAGTTCTTGGAGATGTTGTTGCCCACTTACAGGTAACCATGGTAACATGATAATCAGTCTCATTCTTTTCACCTGTCAGTGGTTATAATGTTATGCCTGATCAGTGTTAAGAAATGGTTTCTGTTCTCTGTAGTTTCGGTTACTCTCGAGCTTCAGTTACTTTGCAGTCTCAGTTCCTCTTTTTTCAGGGTTCTCTCAGACTAAATCCAACATCGACTTCAGACCAAAATGTTCACCTGCTGCCTAGATTATTTCAAAAACTGAAAAGTAACCATGATAACCAACTAATCAGTGTTACTCTGACTTCAGCTGTCAGTGGTTATAATGTTATGGCTGATCTGTGTAGTCAGATACTAAACTACTAGGATTTTAGTGACTATGTTGTTTTGTGACTTATTTGAAGAAACTGGTCAGAGGTCATAGGTCACCACTAACATCAGTGATGGCTTTCTTGGCCTTCTCCTCGGCGCCGCGGCTCTCATGGATGGCGTCTTCAGCCTCGCCGCACAGAACTGACATGTCTGCCTCCAGCTTCTTCTTACTGTGCAGAAGACCCGAGTTCTGAAGCACCGCAAGAAGACTAGTCAGTGGATTGATCAATCAATCAGTCAATCAATCATTAAATCAGTACGTCCCGCCTTAACTCTGATACCTGAACGCTGAGCACGTTAACCTTCTCCGCCACCTCCACCAGCTCGTGTTCCACCATCTTGCGGGAGCGGTCGGTTTGTTCCAGGACCCCTCGCATCTCCTCCTCCTCGGCGGTCATCAGTGAGCAGCGTCGCTCCATCAGCATGATCTGTTCTTTGAGCTGATGGGTAACCTGAAGTTTATCCTCCAGCTCCACCTGCTGCTCCTTCACCTGCGAGGGAGACTCAGATTCAGAGACAGACCCAGGGAACCGAACCCAGCTTACTTTAAAGAATTAAAGTAAAAGGGTCGGAAGTTAACGTGTTAAACGGATCGTTTCTTCGTCTGATGACTGATGTGGCTCACCAGTATCTGGAGGTGTCGGACGAGCCTCTGGTTCTCCGCCGCCATTCTGTTGGCGTGACCCAGCTGGATCTCCATCTCGTTCATGTCGGCCTCCATCTTCTTTCTCAGACGAACTGCCTCGCTGCGACTGCGAATCTCCGATTCCAAACTGGTCTGCATGGCCTCCAGGGAGCGCTGGTTGATCCGCCTAGTGGACACGACTGGTATTACCGCCAGTGTTTTTAAAGGGTACCACGAAGACTTGTATGTTTTAAACATATTTGACGGTATCAACTTTATAAATGCAACATTAAATTTACTCTACATCACGTAGTTTGTCCCGATTTAGAAAAAATAATTCAACTCGTAGGTCGCCATTGCTGTTTACGTTGCAATGTATTCTGGGTAGTGACATGAAATGGTTGCACTGGCAAACTGCAGAACGGCGTATCCTAATTCAACCGTTAAAAATGTCATCTGACTAGCCTTTTCAATTTCAATCCGAGTTCGACATAAACAAGGACAACTTTATGCAAACTGAGCTCAAGAGGATGATCGGAGACGTGATGAAGACACAAGAGAGTGGGACACAATCGCTGGTGTCTGTGCGGGAATCTAGTTGCTATGGCAACCATGAAAGAGAGAGTTTTTTGAAAAGAGCTCCGCTTTCTGTCAGCAGCTGTTCAAGGTAAGAACATAAATCATACCGTCGTTGTATGATGTCTTCCACGGTCATAGTCGTGTCCGATGGTCCGCTTTCAGACTTTTCTGAAAGCGTCTGTGAGCTGGTTCAGATTTTAGCAGGAGAGCGTCCGGGCGTCTCCTGTCTCTGCCGCTTCGTACAGCGGTTCTCAATGGCGTTTTGTCTCCTCGGGACAGCATCTCGAGTTAGCCTTCGTTTATAACCAGCATGACCCGTAAGCTTTTTTAACAGATCAGCAGAAAAGTGACGCAAACACAGATGCCGGTCCTTTGGAGGTTTTGTAAGTCAACGCGCGTCTTCCCTCTTCTTATCTCTGGGAAAGCTGTGAGGACTTAGATCGTATTTCCCTTCGACTGGAAAGTATAACCAAAAGCAGCGCAATGCGACTTTATGTTGACTTTATGTATGGACCTAAAGCAAAGGTTCTTGTATAGAATGATAATATTGATATTTCACAACCAGGATCATCCGGAACCATTGTTCGGTTTACTTGAAAGCACTTTTTTGGACGGTTTGGATTTTAGGATTGCTTTCCACTGTCGCCTGTCGCCTCAGGGTTGCGGTTGAATTGATGCCTGAACAAACGTGTTGGAGTATCTCAGGATCGTAGGATCACTTTGAATGGATAAACCATGTTCTTACCTGAGGTTGTCGATCTCCTCATCTTTCTCTGCGATTTTGCGTTCGATCTCAGTCCTGATCTGCTGCAGCTCCATCTGGAATCTCAAGGTCTTGGACTCCTCGTGCTCCAGAGTACCCTGTTTTTTTGGTTGTTTTATTAGTACAGTAGCTCAGTAACAAGTTGAGAGTGGATCTACAGGTCGATGTGCGGCTGCCGGGTCAGTTACCTCGGCTTCCTCCAAAGCTGATTTGATATCACTCTTCTCCACATCCAGGATCTTCTTAATTCTCTGCAGCTCATAGATGGTCTTCCCACCTTGATTGATCTGATCCGTCAGGTCGAAGACCTCCTCTGGAATCAAACGCAAAAAATGTATTGGACAATCTTTATCAACGGAGTTCCCTACAGTTAAACCTTCAACAAAGCTACTTAGTAGTGTTGGGGTTCGGGTTCCTAACATTGGGGTTAAGGCTCAATAACAATAACAATAATAATAAGTATTTTCTTTATGATGTAACTAGAAGGTTTCTGGAGGGAGGCCTCTTGTGAGGTCTTGGTCTACCTGAGAGTCTCTTCCCAGTTGGTTGTGCCTTGAAAACTTTCAAACAGAGGTATCCCAATTAGTTCTGGGTTTACCAGTGGATCTTGGTCTAACTTTCACTTATAGATTTAGTTTATAGCTTTTGTTACTCACTAGTTTCCATTACATGTTGATTGAGTTAGTCTGTAGTTCAGTTACTCTTGTTTCAGTCACTCTGTAGTTGCAGTTCCTTTGTTGTTTCAGTTCCTCTTTTGTTTCAGTGGTTCTGTTGTTCAGTTACTCTCAAATCAAATTCAATTTTATTAATAGTTGCTGTTTTTGAGACAATAGTTGTCTCAAAAAGTGCAGTTCCAGACCAAACTCTTTATTTAATTATCCTACGGAGACCCAACAAATTCCACCGTGAGCAGCGCTTGGAGACAGTGGCGAGCAGAAAATGCCTTTTAACGGGCAGAAACCTCAAGCAGATCCAAGACTCAGGGTGGATGGCCTACTGCCCTGACCGGCTGGGTTTGAAAAGAGAGAGAGAGAGGGAGAGAGGGAGAGAGAGAGAGAGAGAGAGAGAGAGCGAGAGGAGACGAGAGACAGACGGGGGAAAGAAGCAGCATTGAAATCAGCTATGGTAATCCACTGCCTTTCGCCTCTCCAGCGTTCAAGTTACTTTGTACCTTCAGCTGGTCTGTAGTCACAGGTTCTTTCTAGTTTCAGTTCCTCTGTAGTTGCTTAACTCTGAGCTACAGAAACAACTGAAACTGATCATCAGCTCTGGGTTTATTTATGGTGATAGGTTCCAACCCTCACCTATGGTCACAAGGCACATCTAGAGACCTTCTGGTAAATCCAGTACCTGGTGTATTTCATAAGAACGCCCGGGGAACCTCCAGGAATTGTTCCTAAGGAGAGGGACTTCTGCAAAACCCTGATTAGCTTGATGCCACCATAGCCCAACCCTGGATTAGAGGAAGAAGATGGATGGAGCTCCTTTAGACCTTTTAAGAAGAATCTACCTTGCAGGTTCTTGTTTTCTCGTGTCACAGTGTCCAGATGGTCCAGAGCTTCCTCATAGCAATTCTTCAGTTTGAAGAGCTCGGTACTTAGACTGCGGGATTCCTTCTGCGACGCCTCCAGGTCAATCTGGCTCTCCTCAAACTTCTGCTTCCAATCACTCAACACCTGCATCAACCAAAACTATCATCTCTGAGCAACAACCAAAGCTGACGATCACAGCTTCCACTACATGAGATCCACCATTGCTCTCCTGACCTTATCGAAGTTGCGTTGCTTCTTGTCCAGAGCAACGGCCGAAGCGTTGCAACGCTCTAGTTCAATCATCAGATCTTCAATCTCAGTCTGAAGAACCAGTTTGGTTTTCTCCAGAGAGGAACATTTGGCCTGAGATGTTTCTGCTGACTCCTCCACCGCCTGGAGTTTGATCACCAACTTCTTCCTACAGGCAACAGGAAAGATGCATGGATGGATGGATGGATGGATGGATGGATGGATGGATGGATGGATGGATGGAAGGGTGGATGGGTGGAGGTCTTACTTGGCATCCTCCAGCTCCTCTGTCTTCTGCACGGCGTCCGTCTCATACTTGGTCTTCCACTGGACCACATCCCCGTTAGCTTTGGACAGCGCCCTCTGGAGCTCCGCCCTTGCCTCCTGCTCCTCCTCCAACTGCTCCCGGAGTAGACTGCAGTCATAGCGGGAAGACTGAACCGAGTGGGCCAGTGACACCCGGGCCTAAGGACGAGAACCACACACAGGTGGAGGTGGCTTTTAGGTGGAGGTGGACCCATTACGACCTACGCTGAGAAGGTGTGATGGTTCACTGAAGATTACTTTGGTCTCCTCCTCCAGCTGCCTCTTCAGATCTTCATAGTTCTGAAAAATCCCCGTCTTAGAGCGCTGGAGCTGACCAATCAGTGATTCCCGCTCCTCCAGACGCCGGCTGTACTCGGCTTGAACCCCAGCAGAGGAAAGGATTATGGGCATTTGACTACCAAAGCTAACAATAGCTACACAAGCTAATGTTAGGTATTGTCAGCTATCATTGCTAAAGTTGGCTAATATCAACTGTTATTGCTAATGTTTGCTAATATAAGCTATCAAAGCTAAACTTAGCTAATGTAAGCTATCAAAGGTAAAGTTACCTAATGCCAGGCATCATTTACAGAGTTAGCTAGTGTGAATTGCCAAATCTGAAGTTAGCTAACATCAGCTATCATAGCAAAAATTAATTGTAAACTTTATCAATTATTGCTAAAGTTTAGTAATGTCAGGTATCTTTGCTTAATTTAGCTAATGTCCGCCATTGCCATTTGTTACAATGAAATCATTAGCTAATGTGAGCTAGCAAATCTAAAGTTAACTAGTGTCAGCTATTATCGCATAAGTTGGCTAAATGTCAGTTATAATAGCAAAAGTTAGCTGAAGGTTAGCTTATGTCAGCTATCATAGCTACAACAGCTAATTGCTAAAGCTAAGCGTTGTGGTTTCAGAAAAAGACCTTGAACATTCTAGAGTCATATGACCAGAGTTCCAGAGAAAAACTCTGCTAGGATTTGAAGAAGGTGGTTATAGCAGGTACCGGTCTCTGTGAGCGCCCTCGACTTGTGAGCCGACACGTCACCCAGTTGTCTTTGCATCTCATCTGCTTTGCTCCTGTTTTCATTCAGCTGGTCCTCAAACGCCCTGCACATCTTCTCCACAGCTACCTACACACACATACACACACATACACATGTCAAAGTGATGTCATCACGATGGTCTGCAACCTCTCTGTATCACAGTCTTAACATTAGCATTAGCAGTTACGCCCTCAGTGATGCAATGATGTGGCTTTATTGTGCTGAGTTGATTGGCACATAGTAGAAACAGCTTCAATGGTGTACAAAAGTCCCAGCATGCATTGTGTTGATTTATCTGCTTTTCAAACAGCTACCTTTACGGTTTTTGCGTGTTACAAAACATGGCGGTATAGTGTTGATGATACGAGGCTGAGACAACAAGCTCATCCAGGACAGTGGAGAATGATATCCCACAGCTTTACTAGATAGGACAGAGGTCAAGTAGAGAGGTCAGAAAAGAAAAAATGTTCTTCACATTCAGATTGTGGACCGTTTAGTGTGAATGCGGTCTACTTCTTAATCAGTCAAGACCCGCCCACATGAAATTATCAGGGGTTTAAGGTTTTCAGTTCTCAGTCAGACCCAAAACCTAGATTAAGGTTCACCGCAGCTAAAAAGGACCTTGATGGAGGATCTAATTTATGTTCAGCCTTTAGATTCTCAAAGTTCAACATAAAAAGTACTGGATACTGTACTTCCCATCATGCATTGCGAAAACTATTCTTCCACCTGAGGCTGAGGTAGACAAAACTGGTGAACGGTTCCTTTAAGTTATGGTTCTGAGGCGGACCGGTTGTACCTTGGCCCGGGACAGCTGCTCCACGTTGGTAGATAGGTCATCGGCCTCCAACCGGATTTCGGCCTTCTCCTTCTCCAGCTTCTGCTTGGTCCTCTGCAGGGCATCGATCTGGTCTCCCAGCTCCGCCAATGTGTCGGAGTGCTTCTTCCTCAGGGTGGCGGCCGTAGCCTCGTGGTTTAGCCCCGCCTCCTCCAGCTCCCGCCGCAGCTTCAGAAAGTCTGCCTCCCGCTTCCTGTGTGACAAAGGGCCCGATTCACTAAGATCCCAAATAACTTTAAGGACTTTGAAGATCCAGAGCGGTCCATTAGAGGCAGACGCTCCAAGTTCACGACTTCAGTTCAGCATAAAGACCTGAACCCATCTCAGGTCCAACTTCCTGCTCATTGAGATTATTTCAGTCAAAACCATCTAAAGCCTGGCTCACTGGAGCTTCAGTCCTGACCTGTTGAGAGCGATCTGAGCAGTAGAAGCTCCTCCAGCCTCCTCCAGCTTCTCTCCAAGGTCCTCCAGCTCCCGGACGATGTCGTTCCTCTGACGTTCAGCTTTAGCACGCCACGCTCGCTCCGCTTCCAGCGCCTCCTCCAGCTCCTCGATACGAGTCTGAGGGATGGAAACACTCTCATGTATGAGCAGAAGATCAGGAGGTTGAGAAGGTCCTGTACCAGGTCAGTCCCACCAACCTGAAGTTCTTTCATCTTCTTCTGGAGCTGAGAAACCAGACTCTGCTCATCCTCCAGCTTGGACTGAATCTGACTAAACTCAAAGTCCTTCCTGCAGGTAGGAGACACAGAGAGAAGAAACAAAGAACCAATCACATTCGAGCTGAGCGCCTCAAACCCATTGGGAGGACTCATCTTATCTCAACCTGCGTTCAGTTCTTCTTACTTTTTCAGTCTCTCATCCAGCTCTTCCTTCTGGTTCTGCAGTTCCTTCATCGAGTCTATGGACAGTTTCAGATCCCCCTCCAGCTTCCGTTTGGTTCTCTCCGCATCAATCCGCATCTTCTTCTCCTGCTCCAAGGAATTTTCTACCTGTAGGGAGGAGAGCGTTCTGTCAGAAACCAGAGATAGTCTCGTGGAGAAGATCCTGTCATGGTGCTCCAAGACAAATCATGGTGGGTTCCTCAACCCATTTCAAGAAGGTTTAAATCCTTCGGGAACATCTGGTGGTCACTTTTAGAAGTTTGAGGTCTGTTAGTCAAAGATGCTTTAGATGGAACGTATTTAACTTATTTCTTGGACCTCAAAGGATTCTTGGTCTACTTAAGGGTGGATTTCTCTTCAGGGTTTTGATGATATTTCTTTTGGAGGTCTAATGGTCGTTCAAGAAGTCGTAGATGTCCTTTAGATAGTACTTAAGGTCACTGAAGAGGTATTCTGTACTCCTAAGGTTGACTCTATGTTCCTGTAGCAAGCTCTTTAAGGTCCACAAGGAGTTCCAGATGTACTCATGATCATTGAAGGGGTTCTTAGTGGTCTTGAAGTTTAGGAAGCTCCAATTGTCATTCAGACGGTGCTACATGTCCTTTACGGAACTTTGTGGACACTGACGGGTTTGTCCGTGACCTTTGGTTTGTTTTTGTGGTTTTTGAGGATGCTCCATTGGTCAATCGAGAAGTTCAGGATGTCCTTTAGATGTAAAAAGTAGAATCGTGCGAGATCCTTCTTCGTATTTGTTTGTGGTCATTTCTTTTTGCTTGGATCTAGTGATCCTTTAGGAAAAGGGTGCCCTTTGTATATTTTCCACAGGTGATGCCTCTTCTTCTGCAGAGAAGATTCTTGAGGTCTTCTAGGAAGCTGTCATGAATTGAAAAAGCTTTAAGGCTCCTGGTTCTGATGGTCATTTAGGTTCTAATGGTCCATGAGGAGCTTTTCTTGTGGAAGGAAGCTTCAGGGGTCTTAAAGGAAATGTGATGGTACTTGTGTCCCTAAACGGACCCTAGATGTTCTATAGCTGATGGAGAAGAGGCAAAGAGATTTTTATTGGGTTCTTGTTCTTTGTTTCCTCATTCTTCTTCGTTGATTGATCGAATCGTACCTCTGCTATCATTGGGTCGGCTCTAAGGTTCCTCTAGGCGATTATTTTGATGGTGTGTGAGGTCATAGAGGTTCTCTATTTAAAGAATGTGACTTCACAATGTGGACGATTTTGGGGTAACAACTTTTTCTGAATATTAAATGAGGAGCATCTTGAAGAAGCACTTTTAACAGACCAGAGAATCTGACTACAATCATCTAAACTCAGAAACAAGAACTGAGAGACTTCTTACACTGTCCACCTGCTGCTCCAGCCGGATCTTCGCCTTGACCAGCGTGTTGACCTTGTCTTCCTGTCCTTGTAGGTCATGCAAGACCTGCTGGTGAGACTCCTGCAGGGCGACCTTTTCTCTGGTCAAAGACGCAATGGATTCATCCAGAACAGACATCTCCTGTGTCAGGTTCTTCACCTGGATGTGGAGAGAGCATGGTAGGTCACCTGTGGTGGAGCTGTTAGGGAACCCTGAAGAGATACTTTGTCACCAACTCACCTTGTTCTCCACTCCATGTCTCTCTTTCTCCACTTTAGCCAGAGTCATCTCCAGGTCATCCACGTCCTTCTTCAGCGATGTCACCTCCTCTTCCATCTGACGTTTCTGGGACGATAGCTTGGCGCTAACCTCCTCCTCATCCTCCAGACGTTCCTGCATCTCCTTCAGCTTTGACTCCTGAGAGAGTTTGGACTGAATAAGCTGGCTGCAGCGGTCCTCCGCGTCCGTCAAGTTGTCCTGCTCCTGTATCGAAGGGAAACAATAAGTTAAGTTATAGGGGTCAGTGAGGAGCTTCTAGTGGTCAGTGAGGAGCTTCTAGTGGTCAGTG